>VXBP01003750.1:13375-55594 GCA_013400115.1 Rhinopomastus cyanomelas
CTCCGTCACTGGAGATATTCAAGTCTTGCTTGGATGTGTTCCTGTGTGACTTGGTCTAGGTGATCCTGCTGTGTCAGGGAGATTGGACTAGATGATCTTTCAAGGTCCTTTCCAATCCATAATGATTCTATGATTCTATGATTTTGTTTTAAAATTAAAAATAATTTGCTGATGTAGTTACAGCTCAACCACAGTGTGAAGTCCCTGCAAATTCCTGCAATGTGCTGCCAATAAATTTTTAGGTAAGAAGTCATGGCCAGAGCTGATTTGTACAGCCAGAAAGGGCTACTAGAAAAGGAGATGCTGGCCCAAGGCATTTGAAGGTCCCATGGGCATCACATATCACATACATTTCAGGCATTCATATGCTATTAATTAATGCTTATTAAGTAGGCAGTGTTCTGTAAGTAGCTGCCTATTGATGTGTTAGAAGATTTTGAAATGCTTATTAGCTTTATATTTAAAGAGCTTTGGTGAAGTGACTGCTGATCTGTGTGTCCGGATTCATTTGATGTGTTCTAGTGGATGAGGATTGATTTTCTTGTGAAAAAAACCAAACAAGTACACACATACGTGCTCTTAGTTAAGCCCATTTATGCATGTCTGTCTGCCTATCAACTTATTTTCAGTAAGTGGGGACAGCGGCATTTCTTCTGGAATATGTTGGCCGCTGGCTGGTTCCACTGCACTGCAGTTTTGTGTGTGTTGCAGTGTCTCTTTCCTCACAACAGGCAGGTCATTAGTCACTGTACTGGACATGGAGAAGAGTGTAGAGAAAAGCTGAAGAACAGCATAATCAAAAACGAGATCTGCTTCACTTTCTCTTCCTCTGAGGTATAAAACATTTTGTCTTTTGGTCTGAAATGTTGCATATGCATGTGAGATGTTTAAAACCTGCCTGGATATGTTCCTGTGCAACTTGGTCTAGGTGGTCCTTCTCTGTCAGGGTGATTGAACTAAATGATCTTTTGAGGTCCCTTCCAATCCCTAATGTACTGTGATATTGTGAAGTGGCCTTTAGGATCCCTGAACAGGTTTGCAGACAGTGGAAGCAGCTTTCTAATACTTTTCTGCTCTACCAGTGAGACAGTAATACTAATGCCCAACAAAAATCACTTATTTGAGGGTGACCACACTTATGTAGTCTTGCATTGGTTTAGGTTTGATCCAGTTTGTCATTAGTCATTTGGGAGCTCTGCTGCACACAGGCAGCTGGTGAAAGAATCAGACTGCAGCCATGCAAACTATTGTAAAGTTTTGGTTTTTTTGTATTTTACTAAGAGACAGTAAACTGCCTGTCTGCACCACAGCATTTGTTGCAGCACAGTATAAATGCCTCCCTTAGGAGCCTGTCTTCATAGTTCCATCACAGGCATAAAATGCTCTGGAAATTTGAGACAATGGAATTGAATATCTGGATCAATGGGTCCTGTAGTACCTTAGGTAACTTGGGATGGAATCCCCAGTAATATTGTGGTTTGGATAACTTAATGCCACTAACCAGAGGCAGGGGAGAATGTACAAATCCTTCTCTCTCCTTCAAAGACACTTTTCTTTGATTTTGATTCACCTGCTATTTGATTCAAAAGCATAGTTTAAGGTATTCCTCAGTCCATGTCAGTTGTCCTCTTAGGTTGTGCCAGTATAAAAGAGGCACATCTTGGGATGATGGCCATGCAGGAAGACCGGCACAGAGAATGGTGCTGATTAAGTGCCAGACAGGGCCTGTGTTATAGGTGCAGGAGAGTGAAAACTGGAAGAGGGCCGTAAGGATGCACTAGGAAGAAATCATACAGGAGTACTGGGAGAAAATGTTCTGACTGTGACCCCCAGGATTCATGGCTGTGCTGCATCTTCTCTTCAAAGCAGAGATAATACAGGTGTATTTTTGGTACCTAAAGAAAGATTGCAGTAAATTTCAATAGGAATATAAAGACACCCTCTGTAGAAAGATATTTTATATAGATAAATAAATGTATTCATCTTCAGAGGACTTGAAAAAGCAACTCTGATCATGTTCTGGCTGATAATGTTCATAAATCTCAGACCCCAGAAAGAGTAGTTTTTTTATCTGAAGATGTCACCAGAGGCTTTGGTTGTATGTGTCTGGTGGTATCTTTGTTCGTTCACTCCTCTTTGGCTGTGTTCTTTGGGGAGTTAGTACTGCTTGCCAAAGTGTCAGCATGACATTTTCCTAGTTGTTTATGTTTTATTTAAGCCTAAGAAGAAAAACGAAAAAGTAAAGCCTGTTTATGCTTAAATTCCTTTATGTCAACAGTGTTTCAGGGGCTCCTCAGCAGGGATTCACTTTGGCTTACTCACCATAGATACCAAACAGACCATTTTTTTATCTTTTGCTGTTTTGTCTGTGTTAAATGATTACACACAGTATTTAATCTTAAATATTTATAGATTTTAATTGCTACAACCAATGCTGTATCACCTTCAGTGAGCCTGCTCAGCTGACCATCACCTTATATTATTTCCATCAGGCTGTGATGATTGTGTCTCCAGTTCTTTACAGATACATAACAAGTGCTTAAATTTGTGCCTTAATGAACTTGGGCATGTTGCTGGATCAACTTGCATACTTACAGTTTTATATTTAGGCAAGTGCTCAGAGGACCGAAGCCTTTAAAGGGCTTACCTGTGGTCAGTTATTTTGTTTAGTTACTTTGCAAAGAAGCTCAGCTATTTACTACACCAGAATGAAGGTATGGCTCGAGTGAGTTAGGATTGTTAGACATGCACATTCATGAGAGCACAAAAATATCCCTATTGTCAGTTTTGATGGTTGCCTGTTAAGTAAACACCGTTTTCTTGTAAGAGAACACAAACTTTGGTTTTTCAGAAACAGATGGAAGAACTCTGTGATTTTAAGCTTAAATTGTACAGAACTACACTTAGCTAGTCACAGAATCATAGAACATTAGGGATTGGAAGGGACCTTGAAAGATCATCTAGTCCAATACTTCTGCCACAGCAGGATCACCTAGACACATAGTCACATAGGGACAGATCCAGGGGAGTTCTAAACATCTCCAGAGAAGGAGACTCCACAATCCCCCTGGGCAGCCCCTTCTGGGGCTCTGTCACCGTCACTGGGAAGTAGTTCTTTCTCGTATTGATATGTACCCTCCTATGTTCCAATTTACACCCATGACCCCTTGTCCTGTCATTAGATGACACTGAGAAGAGCCTGGCTCCATCCTCCTGACACCCACCCTTCACATATTTATCAACATAAATGAGGTCACCCCTCAGTCTCCTTTTTTCCAAGCTCAAGAGACCCAGCTCCCTCAGCCTTTCCTCATTAGGTAGGTGTTCCACTCCATCATCTTCGTTACTCTATGCTGGACTCTCTCCAGTAGTTGGGTGTCCTTCTTGAACTGACTGGCCCAGAACTGGACACACTATTCCAGATGTGGTCTCACATCTGGGCAGAGTTGAGGGGGGAGGAGAACCTCTCTCAAATCTGCTCACCACCTCCCTTCTAGTGTCTTAGTGCCACATAGGATGTTTGAATTTCTAGGGCTGAAGATAGGAAATAATGAAGATATGAAGAATAGGTTATCCTCAGCAGTTCACTGGCATTTGGTTGCGGTGGCCTCTTTTCTACAATACTGGCTGTGTTTTGAATAGAATTGCTGTTTTTCACAGAATAAAGGAAAAGTCTACAACTGTAAACAGGTGCAAACACAGAAATACAGATTCCTCGGGCATAGTAATCACATTATAGGAGTTCCATGAAGCAGGGAGGGTGCTCCACGCTTCTTCTAATATTTTCAGTCTCACTAATTTCTCGTACGGCTGTCCATCAAATTCCTCATTTCTATGAGGGAAAGTCAGAGTGCCAATTGTCTACACAGTTATTTGCCAAGTGCCAGTCAAGTGGTTCATTGACAGCTTTTAAGCCCAAAGGCATTTGTATAACCAGCTTTTGTTTAGATGTCTCCTCTTTGATTGGTCTTGGAGCTAGGCACCTACAAATTGTTTCCAGATTTGCCAATAACTTTTGGCACTAATCATTTATCTTTGCTTTCTTGAACACAGAGGCACAGAACATGAGGGATTGTAAGGGACCTCAAAAGATCTTCTAGTCCAGTCCCCCCACCACAGCAGGATCACTTAGATTCAGTCACACAGGAACATATCCAGGTGGTTTTTAAATGTCTCCAGAGAAGGAGACTCCACAGCCTGCTTGGGCAGCCCGCTCCAGTGCTCTGTCACCCTCACTGGGAAGACATTCCAGTTTGGGTTTGCTAAGGTGGTGTGGTTTGGAGGAGACAAGTCCATCTCCAAATATGCTTATATGGAAGTTATTCCATATCTGGTGATTTAGCTAACCAGGCAATGCCTTGAACATATGGGCCTGTTTAGACTTTAATTGTACAGATAATTATTTTTAATGTGCTCACCTTTGTTGTCCGTGGGGTGCATTAATTTACCTGATTATTCTGTTCATGCCCTGGTTACTAAATGACCATCAGTATAACTGAGGTGAGATTCTGGTTCAGGAAACAGCTACAAAGTTGAATAGGAGCTATGACTGATACTTTATAAAGGAGTAGGCTGAAAACGTATGGACCACATTTTTATTCCTAACAAGAATACTCATGTGCACAAAATGAAATAAAACTAACATAATTAATCAACTTCCCCCCCCTTTTTTCTAGGAAGCTCTCAGATTCCATTCATAGGAAAATGGGTAAGTGAACATAAATATATTCATTACCCATCTTTACTGATAAAATTGATATTGTAATATAGCTGGCATTTTTTCATTAGGAGCTTAGTCCTTTTCTACAATAATTTGCAGCAAGTGAATTAAAATCATGATACCAATCAGCAATGATATGCTGTGCAGCAAATCAGTTTATGCTTGTGCCCTTTTGGAAGACCTGGCTTGGTAGGACTTCTGTGCGCTTTGGTGTATGCCATGTCTTCAGGCAGACAAAAGAAATGGCTGCCTTAAGTCTTTAATCTTTTAATTAAACCTCAAGCTGAAAGCAGATGGCAAAAGGCGTTACAGTGGAGCAATGGACATTAATTATTTTGGCAGACTTTAATTACTTTCCAGAAAATCTTACTTGTAATGTAATTCTGTACATAAATATTAGCTCCAAGTCATTCCCCGTGTTATCTGCTCCCTTTTTTGATATTTCCAGAGAAAAATTATATCAGGTCTGCTCGGGTGTGCATTAGTCTTGTAAGAGTGACAATTTCCTGAACTATTGAAGTCTGTGTAGTCGGTTTCTGTTATGACAGCAAATTATTTTAGGTTTAAAGTGTCAGGAGTGAAATCAATTACAACCATTACAGCTGCAGTTTTAGATCTTAAGCTTTTAAATCAGGCTTTAGAAAACAAATCAGTTCTGAGCATGTATTCCCACCTACCAAACTCTTCATTACAGAGAGCCTTCCTAGTAAGGCTTGAATTTTGTTTGCTATTTGCATGAGCTCTGTGAAAACCAGTGCAAGAAACAAAGACAAAATTTGAAGATACCACAGTAAGTCAGTCTTCAACCACTGTGATGCTGCTGTAGTGCACATAGTATTAGATTTCTTGGGGGGAAAAAGGCAGTGTAACAGTAAATCCCCCATTGTCTTGCTGTTTTCCTGTACTAACAGCTCATATTCAGTCCTGTAGTGACGGATAGACCTTGCAGCTTTCCAGAAAGCAGATTCAACAGCTTGCTGTAGGCTGTGAGAGCTACTGGCAAATATATGGAAAATTGTCTTTAGTACAGGAAAGTTTTAGCCCTCCCTGTGAAGCACTCAGGTTTCCCACTCCCTCATGTTGGTGCAGACTCCGATCCCACTCCTGGTATAACTTTCATCTTTGAGCCACCCCTTGACTTTCCAATGTATTTGAAGTGCTTCTCCTCCAGGCAATGGGCTTATTGCATGAACTGGTTTTCATAGAATCATAGAATCATTACGGATTGGAAGGGACCTCGAAAGATCATCTCGTCCAATCTGCCTGCAACAGCAGGATCACCTAAACCAAGTCACACAGGAACCTATCCAGTCGGGTCTTGAACATCTCCAGAGAAGGAGACTCCACAACCCCCCTGGGCAGCCTGTTCCAGTGTTCCGTCACCCTCACCTTGAAGAAGTTCCTTCTCAGGTTGATGTGGAACCTCCTATGTTCCAGCTTACAACCATTGCCCCTCATCCTATCACTACTTGACACCGAGAACAGCCCAGTTCCATCCTCCTGACACCCACCACTCAAATATTTGTAGACATTAATGAGGTCACCCCTCAGTCTCCTCCAAGCTCAAGAGACCCAGCTCCCTCAACCTCTCCTCATAAGGGAGGTGCTCCACCTCTTTTATCATCTTTGTTGCCCTACGCTGAACTCTCCAGCAGCTCCACATCCCTCTTGAACTGAGGAGCCCAGAACTGGACACAATACTCCAGGTGTGGTCTCACCAGGGCAGAGTAGAGGGGGAGAAGAACCTCTCTTCATCTGCTAACCACCCCCCTTCTAATCCACCCCAGGATGCTGTTGGCCCTCTTGGCCACAAGAGCACATTGCTGGCTCATAGTCATCTTGTTGTCCACCAGGACCCCCAAGTCCCTTTCCCCTACACTACACTCCCCAGCTTATACTGGTACCTGGGGTTGTTCTTGCCCAGATGTAAGACTCTGCACTTGCTCTTGTTATAGCTCATTAGATTTTTCTCAGCCCAGCTCTCCAGCCTGTCCAGATCTCGCTGAATGGCAGCACAGTTGTAAACCTCAGTTCAGGCTTGGCACAAATAATTTGGCTTTTGTGTCCATGCTCCAATGTCTCGGTTTAAAAAAATAATTCCCAAATAATTTATCCCAAATAACTGATGACAAGACAAAAGGAAATGGCCACAAGTTGTAGCAGGGGAAGCTCAGATTGGAAATTAGGAAACATTTCTTTGTTGGAAGATACGGAATCATGGAATCATAGAATCATAGAATCATTACATGTTGGGACAGGCTGCCCTAGGAAGTGGTGGAGTCACCATCCCTGGAAGGTGTTCAAAAGGCGTGTAGATGTGGCACTTTGGGACATGGTCTAGTGGTCATGATGGTGCTAGGTTGAAGGTTGAGCTTGATGATTTTGGAAGTCCTTTCCAACTGTAATGATTCTGTGATTTTGTATATGAAATTATATACCTGGCTAAGGTCAGAATGGTTAAGAATGACCTAAATTTTGTTTTCCTTGGCTTTTTGCTTCTATGCTTTCAGCCTGTGTTTCTCTCATTCCCTGCTTTGTCTCAGCCTTTACCCTATACTTATCTTGATAAAGGTCTGTTATTAACACTAGCATGTTGGTAGTGCACACATCAAAGGATCTGTGTCTTTCTGAGGGCCTTTGGTCCCCCTATGGTGCAAATGCAAATGGACACAGTTGATTCCCATTACTCCAGCCATTTATGCAAGAAATTTATCATTAAAGCAGTATTTTGTGGTAGTTTCACCACAGAATAATGTGTTCAGTGTTATACAGAGCTGAGAGTACAGAGCCTACTTTTCCATTGTCTTCTAATAGCAAATTTCTCTCCAGTTCTCACCCCACATGAACTGTCTGATGGACCATAGGTAGGCTTTGATGGAGCATGACCTGAATGTTTACTTTTGCTTATCCCTTGTCACTGAAAAGGTTGTAAAAATACTCGAGGCACGGCATATAGCTCTTCATGCTATCCTTAAGCAAATATATTTCAAAGATTTATAGAGAATTGGTGCCTGAATCTATCAGGAAAGACTTTTATTGACAAAAAGGGATCTCAGCAGTGCAAAATTGGCAGCATGGAAGAACTAAGTATGACAAAGCAAGAAGAAAATGCATGTCTAGGGTTAGTGCACCAAACCAGCTTTCAAACTTTTAATATCTTCTTACTGAATCATAATCTGTATGATTCTCTTTCTTTCTCTGATAACCTTTTAGGCTATTTCCTGCTGCCATCCTCTGGAAACAGTGCACCTGCTTTGTTGCTGACTGTAAGCTGTAATTGAAGGCTTATAGGAACAGGTTTCCACACCCCAGCCACAGGACGTACATCACTTGGAGATAAATATGGTCCAAGCAGAGAGAAAACTGGCCTGAGGACCATAATGGTGATGTAGGACTGAGTAAAGATGTTGAGCGTAATGTTAATAGATATGTGACTGTCCAAGTTTTGCTTAACAGATGAAATAGTGATGTGGAATGAAGACTGCAAATACATAATTCGTGTTAATCAGCTGAATAACTCTCGCTGGTAGCATAAAGGTCATGGGGAGTGAAAAATCACAGAGTAAAAAGTGTAGATGGCAAATAGCAAGCCTTTTAGAAATAATCCATATGAGGAAGGGTATTTTGTTTGCGAAGGACACACATGGAAGTCAACAACACAGAAATCACAGTTTAATCACAGCAGAGAGTAAATTGTATCAGGACGCCAGATGTTGTGCAGACTTACAATTCATGTCTGGTGAGAGCACAGGGCGGCTGCTGCATTTGTCTCATTTATTCACTTATCTGTAGGTATGTTGCAATGCTTGGCTCAACCATGGGGTCACAGAGTTGTGTAGGCTGGAGGGCTGGATGTGATCGAGTTCAACACACCCCACCCATCCCACCTCAATTTAGGGCCAACTTAAATCAAATTGCTCTTGAACTTGTTCCTTGATTGGAGTATCTTCAGGTCTGCTTTAGTGTTTGACTGCCCTGAAAGGTCATCCTAATATCTAACTGGAATTTTGGAATTTCCAGTCTCACAACTTCTGTCTGTTACCCCTTGCCCTATCACTGTGCACATGCAAGAAGTGTATTGAGCCTGTCTTCTCTACATCCTTTCATACAAGGAGCAGTTATGGACATCAGTGAGATCTCCTGTGTCGTCTTTTCTCTAGACTGAACCAACTTAGCTCCTACAGACTCACATGATGCTTCAGCACCCAGCCCCTACCACCCACTGCCTCATTTGGCCCTGAACTGGACTTGCTGTGGTTTTTCAATCATGTTTGGGGATGCCACAAAACTGGAGAAGGTACTCCAGATGAAGTCCATACAAGTACCAGACAAAGGGGAAATCGTGTTCCTCAAGCCATTGGCTACATTTATATGTCATATATAGCTCGGTCTGGGCATACCTCTGACTCATGCTTTCCACTGGGACCTCTGAGTTTCTTGCAATGCCAACTCCCATCCAGTTGTCTCCCAGTTTGTGCTTTGCATGGAACCACTCCAGAACAGTTGCAAGAGTATACCTCTGCCTTTGTTGAGCTTCATGAGATTTCTGTCAGCTCAATTCCACAGTCAACACTCGCTGAAGAGCAACCCTGCTCTCCAGTGTTTCAGTTGCTCCCTCTTATTTAGCACCAGCAGTGGACTGTCTGACCATGTAATGCACCTCATCATCCAGGTAATGATTAAAGCTATTAAAATAGTATAATCTGCTCCATTATCATCCCCTCAGGAGTACTATTGGTAAATGGCTGCCCGCTAAACTTCCTTACACTGCCTGTCAGTGCTTTGAAAGTCAGCAGGAGAAAAGCAAGTAGAGGCTATAACCTTGAGATAAATGAGCATAGTGTTAATAGATATGTGACTGTCCAAGTTGTGCTTAACAGATGAAATAGTGATGTGGAATGAAGACTGCAAATACATCATAAAGCACATTTTGTTGATCAGAGTCTTTTGGAGAGCTAAAGGTAAAGTCTTTATGGAATCACAGAACATGAGGACTTAGAAGGGACCTCGAAAGGTCATCCAGTCCAATCCCCCTGCCACAGCAGGATCACCTAGATCAAGTTGCACAGGAACATATCCAGATGGGTTTTAAACATCTCCAGAGAAGGAGACTCCACAACTCCCCTAGGCAGCCTGTTCCAAAGCCCCGTCACCCTCACTGGGAAGAAGTTCCTTCTGATATTGATGTGGAACCTCCTAAGTTCCAGCTTATACCCATTGCCCCTTGTCCTATCACCAGATGACATTGAGAAGAGCTTGGCTCCATCCTCCTGACACTCACCCCTCACATATTTATAGACATTAATGAGATCACATCTTAGTCTCCTTTTCTCCCAGCTCAACAGACTGGGTCTCCACTGTATTGCTTTTTAGCTTTTCATGTGAGAGATCCCAACTCCTATTGGCTCCCTATTACCTCCCCAGAGATTCCCTGTTAAAGGGACCTGCAAATCAGGCAAAAACCCCAATGGACTGGACACTGACTCTGTCACTGCTCTGTGTGGTCTTCCCAGTTTGCTTGTTTGCCTTCTATGTTAAATCAGCAGAAGACTCTTTCCCTCCCCCAGAATATTAACTACCATTTAAAAGCCGGTAGCAAAATGTTAGAGAATGTGCCCAACATAGAATAGGAAGAGACAGCAATCACACAGAAGATCCAATCTACTTTATGGGCAACAGCTCTCACCCCAAGCAAGAAATATGCTCCATGCTGCTGATTTCCAAGAGCTGCTAATTCACCACCTAGCTTTCAGTTAGCTTCCAGTTATGATTTTTAGAGTCCGTTACTGGTTATGGCCTCACTGTCCAGTCACAGCTTTTCACATATGACTCACTGAAAAACCTCCCTGAGGGTCTTAGCACCAAGCTGTCAGTGGTTGTCATCTGAGAGGTTTCTGATGAAGGGTGCCTTGTTAGGGGAACTTCTACTGCACAAGAATAAACTAAGGCTAACATGTATTTTCTCCACGTTTTTGTGTGCTTACAGTCCATGACTTTTATAAACTAAACTGGCATTGCTTGAGGTGCTGCTGTGGGCTCCAAAGTGCCACTTTGGACACTACTTGGCTGCATGACCTAGAAATGCTAATGTCTTCAGTAGCAATGGGTTTCTTAGCAGACCAGAAATGTCTACTAGCAGCAGCACAGCATGTGCTAGTTGTCACCCCCTACCTGGTAATCTGGGGCCTTCAGTTCAAGAAGGATGCAGAGCTGCTGGAGGGTGCCCAGTGTAGAGCAATGAAAATGATGAAAGAAGTAGAATGCCTCCCTTATGAGGAAAGGCTGAGGGAGCTGTGTCTCTAGAGCTTGGAGGAGACTGAGGGGTGACCTCATTAATGTCTATAAATATGTGAAGGGTGGGTGTCAGGAGGATGGAGCCAAGCTCTTCTCAATGTCATCTGGTGATAGGACAAGGGGCAATGGGTGTATGCTGGAACTTAGGAGGTTCCACATCAATATCAGAAGGAACTTCTTCCCAGTGAGGGTGACGGGGCTTTGGAACAGGCTGCCTAGGGGAGTTGTGGAGTCTTCTTCTCTGGAGATGTTTAAAACCTGCCTGGATGTGTCCCTGTGCGACTTGGTGTAGGTGATCCTGCTGTGGCAGGGAGATTGGACTGGATGATTTTTCGAGGTCCCTTCCAATCCCTAACGTTCTGTGATTCTGTGTGACCTACAAGTGAAGTCAGGATGACGTCTGTCCTTCAGGCATAATATTTCAGACTTCAATAGCTTCAGAGCAATTTTCTCTCCTGTTACTGAGAGCAGAACAGATCTTCTAATCCCTAATGATTTTATGATTCTATGTCCATCAGAGCATGTTTTGACTTTTTTTTTCTTTAGTTTCTGGTGTTCTGAACAGGGTTGCTGCAAAACACTGCACCTGTTTCAATATACTGAAAAGGAGCAGTGGGACTGTTCCCTTCTGCATTTTTTCCTTTCCAACAAGCTGCTTACCACATGGAATAATGGTGGGCACAGAGACAATCTTACTCAGGATGACACTATGTCCTAAGTATTATGATGTGTGACAGCTAGAGGCTGGTCTCCGTTACCTGGAAGCTGACGGCTGTAGGAGAAGACTGGGGCAGAATGAGCAAACTGATTTACCTACAGGTTTTTGGGCTAGTTTGCTGCAGCCTAAGGCCATGGGCTAGAAATAATCATAGAATCATGGAATCATCAATGTTGGAAAGGACCTTTAAGATCATGAAGTCCAACCATCCACCGTACAGCTCTTAACCATTAAACCATCTCCAAAAACACCATGTTGACCCATTTTTTGAACTCTTCCAGGGATGGTGCCCCTACCACCTGCCTGGGCAGCCTGTTCCAAGGGCTCACCACTCTTTCTGTGAAGAAGTTTTTACTAATATGCAATCTGAACCTGCTGTAATGCAACTTGACCCTGTTTCCTGTTGTTCTATTGCTCATCACTAGGGAAAAGAGGCCAATGCCTGCCTCACTCAACATTCTTTCAGGTTGATGATGGAGGGAAACAACTGTGAAGTGACTTGGTGAGTTCTCCAAGAGTGAAAAAGTGTGTGGGTTTGGGATGACATGGTAAATAAGTTTGTGTGCATACCAGTCCCAGAGAGAAAGGAGACAACCATTTCTGTGTAGATACACCACTGAGTTATGATGACAGGTCCAATGAATAAACTTCAAAGACTGAAGACACCAACAGCTGCCTACGCATTAACCATTGACCTCACCAGGAAATCTAATGTTTGCTGGAACAGCAATGAGCACTCAGGCTGGCAGATCTTGGCTGCCCCAACAGTCATGGGAAGGAAGTGTGTCTGTCAGNTAAGGCCATGGGCTAGAAATAATCATAGAATCATGGAATCATCAATGTTGGAAAGGACCTTTAAGATCATGAAGTCCAACCATCCACCGTACAGCTCTTAACCATTAAACCATCTCCAAAAACACCATGTTGACCCATTTTTTGAACTCTTCCAGGGATGGTGCCCCTACCACCTGCCTGGGCAGCCTGTTCCAAGGGCTCACCACTCTTTCTGTGAAGAAGTTTTTACTAATATGCAATCTGAACCTGCTGTAATGCAACTTGACCCTGTTTCCTGTTGTTCTATTGCTCATCACTAGGGAAAAGAGGCCAATGCCTGCCTCACTCAACATTCTTTCAGGTTGATGATGGAGGGAAACAACTGTGAAGTGACTTGGTGAGTTCTCCAAGAGTGAAAAAGTGTGTGGGTTTGGGATGACATGGTAAATAAGTTTGTGTGCATACCAGTCCCAGAGAGAAAGGAGACAACCATTTCTGTGTAGATACACCACTGAGTTATGATGACAGGTCCAATGAATAAACTTCAAAGACTGAAGACACCAACAGCTGCCTACGCATTAACCATTGACCTCACCAGGAAATCTAATGTTTGCTGGAACAGCAATGAGCACTCAGGCTGGCAGATCTTGGCTGCCCCAACAGTCATGGGAAGGAAGTGTGTCTGTCAGTGAGAGCGGGGTGCTCACAGGAGACTCTGTAAGCGTGGCCATAAGTGCAAATACAGGGTGGAGTTAGCTGTTTGCATTACTGAGAGGGTACTTTGCCTGTCATCACACAAAGATAAAAGGAAAGTAGTCCACAGAAGATGGTGCTAAGGTATTTTTATGGGGTGCATCCCATAAAGTAAAGCTGCATGAGGACACCAGGTATCAGGTAGTGTTTTATTACACAAGCTATTTATACAGAGATATAAAGAGGAGCGTTTCTGCCAGAGTGGCAGCCACCATCATCAGCAAGATCACTTCCTGCCAAACTGAGGCAGCGGTGGTGGCACTCTGATGTCTTGACCTCTTTCCAGTTTCTTCTCACAGTCAACTAGATAATTGACCCCATCGATGACAATCTGGACCAGCTCTACCTACAATAAGAAAACAGTTGTAATAGAAGCTTAGATGATGCTAGTAGTAGACTTGTGCTGCCAGGACAGCAAGTAAGCTATGAGTAAGAAGGGTCACAGCATAGAGAGAAAACACCTTGTGACACAATGAATGTGGGTCATGCTGATTCAGTGGAACCCCACAACAGTTCCTTTCTCCTGTTTGCCCTGAATTGGATGACAAGCAATAGAAATTGTCAATTAGGCCCATAAATTGATGTCTACCAATTTCTGCTCCTACTTGTATTTTTGTAGGAACAAACCCAAGAAACAAAAGCTTTTATACAAAATGTTTAGGCATGAGTTGAGAGAACTGTTTCAAATATGACCACCGTGAGGGTGCAGAATCATCTCCAGGTGTTTACTTGGCACAGCAAGGGGTACCTGTCTGTTCTGTTCTCCACAGAATATATATGAGGGCGAAGAAACCACAACAGCAGTGCTGTGAGTGCCTAGCACCCTTGCGTAATTCTCACTGAAGCAGCAAATGCCTTTTGCTGTTTCTTCTCAGATGGGAAGAGTCAGTCACATAGCTGGGGTGGGGAGGATGGCAGGACTATCTGTTTGACCACAGCCATTTGAAGTGCCCGAGAAAACACCAGACCAGTCTTGTACTTCTTCACAAGCATGGCTCAGGACCACATGTTCCCCATGAATCCCAGATGAATCCCACATGAATCACAGAATCACAGAATCATAGAATCATTATGGATTGGAAAGGACCTCGAGAGATCATTTAGTCCAATCCCCCTGACACAGCAGGATCACCTAGACCAAGTCACAGAGGAACACATCCAGGTGGGTCTTGAACATCTCCAGTGATGGAGACTCCACAACCACCCTGGGCAGCCTGTTCCAGTGCTCCGTCACCCTGAGTGTGAGGAAGTTTCTCAGGTTGATGTGGAACCTTCTATGTTCCAGCNACACCCGGCCTCAATGACTGGTCAGATGTGGTGCAAGTTGTCTTAGTCATCCCACCAGCTGCGCTGGCTTTGTGAAACCCAGGACCCAAATCTCTGATGCAGAGGCACTCTTTCTGGCCTTACATAATCCATCAGCCCTTTGTCTGCAGCTTTTGATTTACACTGAAAGGGGTGGGATTAGCTCCAGGCCCAGAGCAGCACCAAAATTTGAAATTCTGTGTGGCAGGAGGTAGTGGCTGTCATCTTTTATTGGAATATTTAAAGACTAGAAGGTGCCTTGTTTCCAGCAGGTTTTCTCTACAGGCAGTGACATGTGAGGACAACAGGACCTTTTATATTGCTAGCCAGAAAGTGGTAGCGCTTATTTTTCTTAATCTTGATGAAATGGTTCATTAGCAATCTGTAATGACTGGCTTGTTAATACTGAATGCAAAGACTAAATCCTATTGTCTCTTTATTGTGACAGCCACTGATTTTCAAGGGATTTCTTTTCTTTATAGAGCATTTCAGTGGCTTAACAGTTTATTTTGTTGTCTTGCACAGACCAGATGTGTTGGGAAATCAGAGGTCTGACTTTGCAGCCTCCAGGAGAAAACAAATTTCATATTAAATTTGCATTGACCAGTAACTGAAACCAAGCAAAAGTACAAACAATTTCATCTTGCACCTTTGGGAACTTAATTCAGTTCTGCAAACCCATTTACCTTGTCATAGAATTTATTTTATTATGCACTGAAAAAAGAAGTCTTATAATGAAATATTTCTATCCCCATGAGTTTGCCTTGTCTTAGATTTAAAAATCTTCAAGACAGGGATTGGATTTGACCTATTGGATTAATCTTTTGAGTCCTTGCATCACTGACTTCAGTGGAAGTCTTCATTCAAGAAAAACTTTGTAGGCTTATAAACTCTGTCAGTAGAACTCATATTAATTAACCATACCATGTAATCCTTTTGTATTATTTGTGGTATTTCAGTATAGAGCACCATGATGATGGCTCAGGTATAAATAAATGCCTTTGTCACATACTCTTTCTGTAAATACTGCAGTTTAAGGGTTTTTCACTCTTACTTACTTTGGTCTAGATCCAAGGGTGAACACAGCTCTGGTCTTAGTGAGGAGAGGGAAGCTGTAGTGGTACCACAGGGCTTATGGTCTGTGACCCAGCTTTTTGCTGCAGCTCTTTGGCTGTTTCTCCCAGTAAATTTGGTCTTATGAGCAAATAATAAATACCTTATAAGATACTTAAATATAAAACTGAAATGACATCTGGGACCCAAGTCTTCCAAGAGCACAACAGTACCATAAGGCTGTCCAGACCTTTTCACTCTCTGGCTCAACAAATACGCCAAGTGAAACAGCTTCAAAACAAATCATAGAATCATAGAATCATTATGGATTGGAAGGGACCTTGAAAGATCATCTAGTCCAATCCCCCTGACACAGCAGGTTCACCTAGACCAAGTAATGTCCGAGACACACCCATCTCGTGGTTTGCAGCCCAGCAGGTAGGGCTCAGAGCTGAAAATTACATCTTTGCCATGATTTAAACCTAGCCCACATCCTGCATCTTCTGCTCAGTGCCACATCAGACAATGGAGGATGACACCAGTTCCTCTTCCTCCATTGTGCTGGAGTGAAAGGACCGGCCCTGTTCTTCTGCCTAACTGTGGAGAAAGGGCATCATTCTGAATACTAAAATGAATACAACATCCTAAACCAGTCTTAATTTCAGAGCCTGGTTCCCAGAGTGGCTTAGGACTTGATCAATGCATAGGAGCTAGTTCAGTGCCTGCTCTACAACTTATAAACATGTCTCATGCCCAGCGCTACTGTGGAGACCACCAGGCAACTATTTCACAGCTGGGCACTCCAGCAGGCAGGTCTAAGAATTTCTGTGGTGATGCTGAGAAACATCATCCAGAGGGATTTATGTTATGAAAGCCAAACCTTTCCAGCCCCTGTGTACTCTCAACAGAGCCCCTCAGCCCAGGGTGCAAGCAGGTTACATCTGTGGAAGTTGTTCAGGGTTGGCTTTTTCCATTGCCATAACAGGAACACGTGCCAAACAGTTCATGCCTATTAGTAATTTTTCTGTGAATAGGCATTTCCACTGGACCAGGTTCATCAGGACTGAGAAATGTGGCCCCACTGAGATCAGAGTGAATCTATCCAGAGGGAAACCAACTCATATCAGATCTGAGCTAAAAAGCAAGCGGGGGAAAAAAGAGAAACAAAAAAGGAACAGTTTACCTCTGAGCGACCCATACGATCCAGGTTGGAAATATCATACACATCTGCCACAGCTGCTGTGTCCACTCCACCAGTGCCACGCTTTTGTAGACGCAGATTCTCCAGGATTTTAGGGAACCTAGGATCCTATCAGAAGAAATGGGCTTGAGCAAATTGCCTTTCACCCTGCATATTGTGCTGAACTGCTGCAATGCTGCAAATAAACCTTGACTTAATAGCATCTCCAGAAAGACAGGCAGAGATGGATAGTTTTCTCAGCTGTTGGATTACAGCCTGTCTTGTTGGCTGTCTGCTGAGCAGATTAATTTCCATACTGAATACAATAATTTGTGGACTAACAGTGTGTTCAATTAGTTGTGCATTGTCTGGGACCTTGTCACACGTCATGCTAACATGCAGTCTCTGTAAGCTGTCGTTTTTCATTTGTTCCTGTATAATTCAGGGGAGCTGACTTATGTTACCAGCCTTTTAAATGGCTTACATACCTTGCTAAGCCTGGGCAGCTTAACGTGAACTCCAGCGCGTAAACCAGTTCCCAGGTTAGAAGGACAGGTCAGAACATATCCGAGACGCTCGTTCCACATGAATTCCCAGCCCCGTTCTTTAATTAATCTTTCTACCTACGATATGGGGGAGAAAAAAAAGCAAAAAGAAAAGGGCAGCATATAAATATTTAAAGTGTCTGCTCATAGCTGAGATTCTTTTCACCAGGAATCTGTATCAGTGATTTGAGCCTGAATCAAAATGCATTTCTATACCCAGGAAGAAAAGCAGTGTGATGGACACAAATGCTCTTCCTTCACATCACTTCATGGTAGGTGTTCCCAAGATCTCAATGCAAAGAAACAAGTATTTTATGCAGCCCGAGGGTTCTTAGAGCCTTGGAAACAATTACAAGCCAGTTTCAGTCTTACAAAGTTCTGGGGTATCACATATTGTAGCAGTCCATCCACAGATGATGTGGACAAGAGTACTGAAGAATAGTATTTGGCCATGTCAGTGCTCCTTCTTATATTGCCTTGGGGACCTAGCAGAGTTTTCTTTATTCTTAAAGCAACTTTTTCTCTGCTGGAGCAGTGCACAGGGCTACAGTGGATCCCACAGCCTACTTGAGCCATACTTGGACTGTGTAGACAAAACTCTTTCAACCCACATGCTGTACCATGAAGGCTTTTTCAGCCCTCATGTGAATAGCTAGACAAGAATAAAATCCTGGAGCCCTGACTATCAATCAGCATTTCAATCACAAACCCCCATATCTCTCCAAAAGTGGCAGTGAGCCAGGGCAGTTCCAAGTCCTGTGCACCACCTCAGCAGCATCCACTCTACTCCCACTGTTGGGGATGAGAACCAGGAGTCTGGACTAAATAAATCCTTAATTCAAGCAAATCAAGCAATACAGATAAAGTGCTTGATTTATGAATTCCCACAGACCACAGGCACATCTATCTATATACCCTAGAAAAAAGATATATGTTTGGCCAGCCTGTGCTTAAGTTTTTAACAGAAAATCCACAAAGACATTTTGTTTATTTCCCCCTACAACTCGGCTAGCAATTTGCCCACGTTTCCTTCATGAGCTCTCTTAGCTGGATTGCCATGTGACTGGTGTTACTTCGTTTTGTTGCTCCTGGAGATGTCAGTTCGGTGTGAAACACAGTGCTGACAACAGCCCCACATTAAACAAGCAGGGAAAATAAACTCTTTGAGACACTACCTCTTTTAAACCACGGCAAAACCTTTCAAACACCCGTTTCATGTTGCCACCCTTCTCCATGGAGATCACCCTGGTGTGGTCCTCCTCATTAATCCAGATGAGGAACGTCTTGTCGTTGTTATGCCTGGTCGAGAGGAGGGGAAATAGAGTTTCTTTAAAAAAGACAAGCACCAAGAAAAATTTGTCAGTGTTCCCCAGTCTTCAGGGGGTGCATTGGCATTAACTGCAGCAAAATGGCATTTTTCTGCAGAGCAGATTTGCACAGTTGCACTCCCTGTGCCAATGGCGTGATGCAGGTTTCACAGGCACAGTGAGAAGAGCAGTTTTTCTCATCACATAATGCTGCTGCAGTGCTGAGTGGGGAAAAATGTGTTGTCTGCTAGCATAAGCACAGCTGGGTCATGCAGTGCAATGAGAAGCCCAACCCTGCATTGTCTCTTGTTGGGACAGTTTTTGTTGCTCTTAGAAAACTGTGCAGCAGGGAAAAGGCTTTAAAGTTTACATGTTGCTGGGGGCCAAGCAATACGTGCTTACTTGATTCTCCCCTAGATCAAATCCCAGTGCCTTCTTTATCACTTGGTAGCATGGGATTGCCACACTGATCAGATTATGGGTCCAAGGACAGCAGCTGCACATTGCTTCTGGACAGAGTGTTAGTGTTGCTGATTGGTCAGTCCAGCTAAAAATGCTGAAGATACTCTTTCTTGCTTCAAACAGATCAGTAGAGGCTAGATTTGTTAAATGCTAGGTCAAGCCTCAGGTCACTTTTTGGGGGGCTTTTTCTCTGTTTTCTGCTACAGTGCACAGGATGTGATTGATGGAACTAGACTAATTTGTACAAACAGTGGAATATTATCAGGTTTGAATCACATGAAAAACTAAAAGTTCAAGTTTATTGAAGGTCCAACATTCATTTGGTCCTTTACTGAACCTCTCTTCATACTTTTTTGGTCACTTGAACTTTGCCAGTGCAGCACTGAGCAGGTGCAAAGACTCTGTGCCCCAGCATTATGGTCACCTGAGGTCTGATTCCCCTGTCTTCAGTCACATACAAACGTTCAGGGGAGGGTTTTCCAACTAATCTAAGGCCGGCCTGATTCAGCACCCCTTTAGTTAGTTATCTCTTCCCATTGCTTTAAGGAGCATGGGGGGGAGGCCATGCTCAGTGCATTTAAACTCTGCCATTGCCACTCTTGAGGTCAGTGGGAATAGATCTACAGCCCATAAAGGGAATAGGATACCCATCATTACCAGCACAATAATTTTCAGAATGTGTAGTCTTTCTGGCAATTTCTTGCAAGTGAAAGTCATGTTTTCCAAATGTGGCTTGCAGAAATACTCTCCAATAATGTTTATTTTTTATTTCCCAGTCTACCTGATATTTCACATGTAAAACAAGCTCAAAATCCTGTTTTATTCAGGAGATCTCCGGGCAGTAATTATATTGTTAGTACTTGTTTGTTTGCAGATACAGTGAGTGGGATGCTTCAGCTTTGTCCTTTTTCTCTTCCTCAAAGTTAGATGAGGACCAGAGAACTAATCTGAAGCCTGCTGAAATGAAAAGAAATCCTCAGAGATTTTCAGCAGGTCGTCAGGGTTCATAAATGATATGGTTTCACAGGGTCTGCTCCCTGACACAAGTCGAGTTCAGCTCATGGAAGCAATACTGGCCATGCTCCTGAGCATGATCCAGTATTGTCAGACCCTACTTGCAGAACCTATTTGTGGGTTTTTTCCCCCAAAAGTCCCATTCTTTCTAGAAGTCCTGAGCCTGCCTAGGCCAAGGTTATAGACTCAGTGATTCCTTCTTAGTTTTTCACCATTAAAGCATCTGTGATCTGCAAATGCTCAGATGTGTAGCAAGATGGACGCAGATGCTGTGCACTGCACAGCTTCCTCCATCCTCTGCTATCGGGTGTGGGCACTTAACTCACAACTATTATCCCTTCTCTCCACAGAAAGCATTCTGTTTGGGCACAGACTACATCAATTTCGTTGTGGATGTAGAATAAGACCTAGAGCAAAGTAGAAGATTCATTGTCTGCATCTTGTTGTTGTCCAGTTCATTTCGAGAGAAAAGGTTACTTTCAGCTCTGGGAATTCAAATAACTCTCTGTCTCTTGTCAGTGAGGAGGGGGACAGGATGTTCTGCAGCTGTACGGCTGATGGTTCCATCTGATAGCGTGGCTATACTCCATGTTAGGGTTGCTTTTGTGACCTCAGCTCTGTCAACTGCATGGTGACTTATGGGCTATTTTTCAAATCAATTTTGTATCTAGAAATAGAAAAAATAGAGATAAAAGCCCAAAGAAGGAACCACACCAGTGATGCAGTGCTGTATTGATGTTAGTGATGACTCCTGGAGTATAAAAGTCTTACTTGGTCTGTTGTTCATTACTGGTTTTTGTTTTGGGAGTTCAGGGGACGGGTGTGTATGGGGGATTTGTTGTTTTTTTGTTTGTTTTTAATTAAGAAGTTTATTTTTTTTAAAAGATGAGTGAACATGCTATGAGTATGCGGACAGAGTGGCTGCGAGGTTAGGACAAGCAAGCAGATTTGTAACACAATCTTTAAAACACAACACAAGCTTCTGCATGTCACACAACGTACCAGATTCCTCTGGCATCTGGCCAGTCACGTGCCATCCCAGCACATGTTAGCAAAGGGGACACTGGCTTATCAAAGAGAAAGTGATCCTGAGCACCAAAATGAGGCCGAAAGGAGAGAGAAAGAGAGAAAACAAAACAAAACGCAAGTTTATTCAAGGATGAACTGTAACACTGTCTAAGGCGTTTTATGTGAAGGCACTTTACATATAAGTAAATCACATAATGCCACTGGTGAATATGGCCCCTTCTTCCAAAAACTAAAAAAGCATTAACCCAGGTGATTTTAATCTTTCAGAATCTCACAGACATTGGTAATATGATCGTGTTTTATCAAAAGCATTTTTCTAATGTAGGGATGAATGGAAGGTGAGGGCCTAAAGCACCTTCCAAAGAGTACCCTGGACGGACCTGGGACTGCTACCACTACAGATGTTTTCTGCACACAGACATATCCCAGGGTAAGAGAAAGCAATGCATTCTTAATGTTTAAAAAAGAAAATTAAAATGCTAGTTCTGAAAAGCCACTTCTCCAGCACAGAAAATTAGCAACGTATTTTGGGTGTGAAGCCAAGGTACGAAGTAACTCAGTGCTAAGCTTGACCTTTTGGAATCACAGTCTCAGGCTGTTCCTTAACAGAGATGTCATTTCAGATTTAATAAATGTAGCACTTGCTGTGTCACTGACTTACTGCATTTGAAATGCTTTAATAATTTTTTTAAACTGAGCTGTTCTTTCCCCAAAGCAAATGATTACTTGTTCATGTGTGTGGTGATAAATTATTAGTTCTTAATTCATCAGACACTGTGATGTGAGATGTACGGAGGGTTGGGGATGTGTTTGTTCATTGTTGCATTGTTGTTTTTATTTTGAATCTAGGGTTTCATTAAGAACAGTGAGTCAAGCTGCCCAGAAAAATATGACATGGAGACAAGCTGAGGTGCTTTACTTCTTTTCCCCTATAATGGAGACTTTCAGGTGTTCATCTTTGAATACTCTCTGTTGGTTGTGATACTGCCAGAACCCCAGCAAAGCAGAAAGAAAAGGCATTGAGAGTGACAAAAACATTTTCTTTCTCAGCCTGCTTCACTCAACACTTCTGCTGGAAACAAAAACACCCCTTTTTGCAAGAAAAGAGCTGGGCACTGTTACTTTACCTTATGTGTATACAGCCCAGATCTGAGGAGGACCTCTGTGCTGAGTGCCATTCAGCTACCACTGATCTAATCCTACTGAGATCAAATGATACTTAGTAAAGGCTGGCAGAAAGCCTGATGCCTCAGAGGTTCTATATCCTAAGGTACTAGAGGAGGTAATGACACCAAGTTGAAGGTGGAATTGAAGGTTGCAACCTTCAATGCTCCAATTTCTTGCAGTACTATAAAAACAAGCACTGGTGAATCAGTGAAGCCTATTCCAATTTCCATAGGACTTAGCCTTAAATCGTGAAGGAGTTATGTTTCTCACACTCCTGTTTCAACCTCTGCATTTCTTAGGTGCTCTCTGCTGCTAAAAAAGGCAACAAGAGAAATCCTACAATAGGTTTTCAGCATCTTGTCAATAAACATATTACCAATGACACCCAATTACAAAAGTTACTGACCTTACACAAATTCTTAACTCCTGGTTAATCCACACTGTGACACCTAGTTCAAGGGTTATAAATAGTTGTGTTGCTTCCTCAGCTCCCTTTACTCAAAGCTGTTATGGACTAATGAGCCATGAATACAGATAACAGGGCACAGTCATTCCTTTGGGTTTGTAAAATGCGCATTCAGGGTTTGCCTGACATGTCACAAACTGTGACAAAATCCATGAGGAAAATCCATGTATTCCCATCTGTGTGACAATGTGTTCCTTGGAGTCCTCAAACCTAGTTACAGGATTGAGAAGTGATCACCTGGAAGCAGTTGGCTACAGCCCCTCTTGGGGGAAATTAGAGTAAGTGTAGCAAAGAAATTACAACCGGCACCCACACCCTTGATAGTCCGGGGCTGTTAAGCTGAGAGGCTGAAGGGACAATTATTGCTCTATCCAACACCCTGAAAGGATGTTGGAGTGAAGAAGGGTATAGCCTCTTCTCTGGTGGCAAGCAATAGGACTAGAGGTTGCAAGCTGCACCAGGGGTAGTTTAAGTTTGATGTTAGGAACAATTTCTTCACTGGAAAGGTTACCAAGCCTAAGAACAGGCTGCCCAGGGCAGTCGTGACATCACCATTGCTGGAGGCATTTAAACAACTTGTGAACCTGATGCTTAGGGACGTGGTTTAATGGTGACCTGGCAGTACTGGGTTGAAGGCTGGACTTGATCATCTTAAAGATTTTTTTTTACTTAGAATCATAGAATCATTAGGGATTGGAAGGGACCTCGAAAGATCATCCAGTCCAATCCCCCTGCCACAGCAGGATCACCTACACCAAGTCACACAGGCACACATGCAGGCAGGTTTTAAACATCTCCAGTGAAGGAGACTCCACAACCCCACTGAGCAGCCTGTTCCAGTGCTCCATCACCCTCACTGGGAAGAAGCTGACTTGATGATCTTGAAGAGATTCTGTGATTCTCTAACATGTGATGCTTATCTCGATGCAGTGTTTGCAGTGGGATGGTTATTAATACAGGAAATTTGCTCAGGGAAAAGCTCTGAATGTACTTTGTGATTTGTCCCAAGAGGTGACAACCCTTGTGTATATTTGATTTGATACTGATCTTGCCATCTTCCACACTTCAGACCTGTACAATTGTGTCCTTAGCCAAAATATTGACCCTGGATGCTTTGCCATTACATTAAAAATATTGACAAGCCATTAATTACTGGGTTAATGCTGTGACTATTGCTCAGCTCCATGGGAAAGCGAGTGCAACAAAGAAAGACAATGATCGATGGGAGTAAATTAAGGTCTTGTCAGCACTGGAGCTATACTTACATCAATAAGCTGCTGCTGCTCCCTCTCTGTCATATTCGTCAGGCTGTAGTACTTTCCGGAGAGGTCTCCTTTCAGCCCAGAGAGTGCAGTGACCACAACATTCTCCACCTCTCTCCGCTCAGCCCTGGTGCAGGCAGGCGGGAGGCTGAGGCCTCGGATGCTGCGGCCAGTCCGCACCCGTGATGAGAGCACATAGCGCTCATCAAACTGCCCCTGGGTGATCTGGAGGAGGAATGATTTGTTAGATTACACACACATCCCCCGTCTTCATTAAAAAATCCCGTTGCACTGAAGCAGATAAACCTTTCTGACCATCATGCCTCTCAATGAAGTGACAAATACTTAGGATGCAAGAAGGTTTTTTTTTTCTTGGAATAACACGTTTCTTTGACTGAGTGAATGTGCCAGCTAGTCCTTTGTGGGAACAGATGTAGACAGAGGGCCTGGTAAGAAAGATCCTTCAAAAGAGGAAACCCAAATAAGTGTGGTTGAATTGTGAAGGAAATACTGAGCAGCAGATAAGATTTGATCACATGTGTATGGGCACATTTGCGCCAGCACATGGCTATCTGAAAACTCATGAACAAATGCACTGTGGCCCAAGTGCCACAGTGGGGACTGATCCCTGTGCTAGGAACAAGGCAGGGATGCACCTGTCTTGTAGACAGGGCCATGAGTGGTGCCCCACTTCCCTTAACTCTGAAATTAGTTCTTTTGGAGTTGATTCAGCAAAAAGAAAAGCAGTATCACATAGAACTTCATCAAGCAGCCCCGAGCCTTTATCATCCCGTTATTTAATTCAATCCTACCTTGGATGCATCCAGGTCAGTGTGATGCTTCATTGTCCTTGGATCGTAGCCATTATGCCTTGCTTTAATAACAGGATCAAAAATCTCAGCAAACACCTGTGGAGTGAAGGGAATTCAGAAGGAGTCTGTAGTGTCAGAGAAGCTCTTCAATGTACGAGCTTCAGCCACATGTGAAGTTCCCTGGCACAGTCTCTTGAGTGACAGAGGTAATGAGAGCTCTGCAAGTGCAGACAGGGGTGAATGGGACAGGAGAAGGTTGCTTGTCTTCACAACAGAAAGGAGGTGCAGAGTTACAAGCTTATTCCAGTTACCACAGGCAGACTGTTGTGGCCACCAGAAGATATACACACAGACACACTCAGAGTCCTCTTGGCAGCTTACCTCTTGGATTTAGGCTGTGCAGGAATATCCTATGCCTATCCCATGGGATACTAGTTCTCATTACAGCCAGTCAACACCAGTCACAACTACACCTTCACGCAGACAAAGAGCAGAGGCAGTGGCACATCTGAATGAGTAAACTAAATCAGAGGAGTGATACTCCAGTATAGCAGATTTCCCCGTCCATCCTCAGCAGCCCGTGTTGGGATACTGTTAGGATAATTCGTAGTAATAGCTGCCGGTGCAGGAAGACAGAAGGAAGCAGACCACAGAGGTCAATAACAATAAGGATTCTGTATTCTTTTCCTCATATTATTCTAGAGTTAAATAAACCTGAACCGACCTGTTGTCTCTTGGTTTTCATCTGATCCAAAACCTGTGGCTTAGTGACACCTGGCACATCTGAGAAGACTCAGATTTTTGTTTCGGTTCTGCCTCTGCTGTTCCACAATGCAATTTCCACAATACCTTTGTTTGGTGTGTCCCAGGGTTGCAGAGTTTTGACATAAACCGTTTTGTTTAGGATGGAGGGCATCTGCTGGAGACAGGTAGCAGCTGTTCCCCAGCAGGTACATTTTGTTAACTTAAGCAGCAGTGGGTAGGGTACCTGCAGTAACACCACATGTTTATGCATTTGCTGTTGTGGGAGAGTGGGGGAAACACCATGTTTATGCACATGACCTGCCCCTTGTGTACTCTCTGGGGTGCTAGGTACTTTAGAAGTTCTTATTCTACTAGAAATGCCTTAATCTAACAAGCTCTTGTGAATGGTATCACAAAAACTGAATAAATATGACTGTATTATGGGAGCATCTTACCTCATAGGATTCTTCATCACCTGCAACCATGCCCACAGTTTTAATGAAAGGATGGCCAGGATTGTCAACCCCAGTCTGGATGCACTGATCCAGGGTGTAGCCATTGGGAGTCACCTTGTCCCTTAGCCGAGAGTAAATGGCTGGTGTGAGGCACTCAGCCATGCAGTTGTTATGTTTGCGGAGATCAGGATAGTCCGCACTGAAGGGAAGAAGAATCCCAAGCAATTAGTGTGGCATCTTTGAAGAGTAACCTTTACTAATTTACGAGGTTATTAAAGAGATCATGAGATACCAAGTACACAGCATGGTTTAGAAGTGTAATTGATTCTTGGTCTGTAAGTTGCACTGAATTTTAGGGAGGGAGGAAGTTTCAGGTCACTGAAAGTACCCCACATTGCACACTCGTTGGCTACCACACCAACAGGCAATTGCAGCTTTCTGCTACTTGGGGCCGTCAGGGAAGTGGACCCCAGTGAGCTCTGAAAGTGTACTAAGCCCCATTAAATCTTCACTGAGACAGTCTTATTCAGAAATAAAAGAGCTCTAATATTGGAGGTTTTTTGAAGCAGGAAGAGAATTAAATTTAGCTGAAGAAATTCCATGTAATTCAGAGCCCTGGTGCTCTCACGGCTTCATGGACACCCATGGGACTGTCTGATCTATGATAGTTTAGAACCTTGTTCTTCTGCAATATCTGTGTTTGCTGTAATGGCAATATTATTTACAGAAAGCTGCATGGTGTACTAAGCCAGGGAGAATAAATACGTTATGCTTCGGCAAGGCGGTTTTGCAACTGAGTCAGACCACCTGCAGTGATGAAGGTCTGTAATTAGTTTCTAATCATCAATCAGCCAGGTTTTAACAGAATTGGGAGTATTTCAAGTGCAGCAGCTGTATGGGAGATACTTCATAAAAGAAGTATTTTCACATTGCCTAATGGCAGAGTTTGTACAATCAGCTGGTCCGATAGGTTGAACTGCAGAGCACTGGATAGCTGATGTGATAAAATAAGGACTAATACAGTGTGAAACATTCCTTAGGCTTGTCACTGTTCTGCAGTGTGTTTTTCTGAGTTTTGATCCTGTCTCACATCCCTGCTTTCTGGTCTTGAGGTCCATTGTTGGTGCTATCTAGAACCGGGGTAGCTAGTGATGAGTGCTGTTTCTCAGGTCACGCATCCCGTGGACAGACAGTGACCACATTAACACTCTGCAGCTTTGGAGGCTCTCTTCCCCCAAGCATTACTGGCTACTCCTGGCCCAGTTAAGAGGGTGTTGTGCTCAGCTGACTGCTGAAGTGGTGCTTACCTGGGAGGGAAGAGTTTACGTTTCTCGTGAACAGCAGCCTTCACATTTTGCTGGTTGAGGAGGTACCCAGTTGTTAGCACCCCTGTGCCTGCGGCTGCAAAGAGTGCAGTGGTTGCACGGCCAGCCAGGAGACGAGAGAAGGTGCTAGCCATTCCTCTCAGAGGTTACAATGCCTGGAAGAGAAGATAGCTCAATGCCAATCTGTAAGTCCTCATGCAGTGCTAATGACAAGTAAACCCTCACTTCAAATGTCAGTCCCATAAGAAAAGGAATTTGTTATTGATTTGCACTTAAACTGAGTTCAGAAAAATGTTCAGCATTTACAAGTAGAATTTCTATGCTTTTTTTTTTCTTTAATTCTACTACCATTCTGTGTGAAGCACAAGAGATCTCTAAGTAGCAGGGAAAATAGCATTTTCTGGGAAAATCTGAAGAGGACGACGCTCATTTTTTTCTTCCAAGAATCAGAATTCGACTAGTGTTGGTGATGACACTGAGTTCCTCTGGAAGATAAACATCTTTCTGAAATAAAAGGCACAAATTCCAGTTTGCGTCATTGACAGAAGGCCATTCTGGTAAATTATTCCAGTAAATCATCTTTGGGAAGCAAGCATGGAAGATTTAGAAGAAAACATGGCCTTTCTCCCAGGATAAGATGCTTCAGTTGTTTTTTTCAAAGTTTTGAAAAACACAGTTGTTTATGCAATCTTTTCACCTTCCATTCAGAGGTTAAACTAGACACCTCAAAACATTTGGTTTCATTTTCAGCAATCAAAGAGTTATAATTTACAGTCATTATCAGATCTGGGTTAGTTTGCCCCAAATCCTGTACTTCTTCATCCTTTTCCACTCCCTGTCTAAAGATAGATGTCATGTTGCGTCTGCGTCTTCTCAAAGCATTTGGCTTTATCCTCAGCTAACAAAGAATTTTAATTTACAATAATTATCGTGCAGATCTGGGTTAGTTTGCCCCAAGCCCTATACTTCTTCATCCTTCTCCACTCCCTGTATAGAGACAGATGCCCTGTTGTATCTGTATCTTCTGACTTGGTACAAAGACCTTCTCATTCACTCGCATGGTTTTCTGTTGCAAAGCAGCATCTTCCTTGCACTCCAGTCACATAAATACGGTGAGAAACACAGGTGCATTTCAAGAGTAGTTTGTCTGGAGTAAATTGTTTCGTGTTCTGTATCTTGCTTAAAACATGTTGCACCTGACTTGTATTATTCTATCTCCTTTATGCCTTTGAAATGCAAGATACTGGATCTCCCTTCCCTTCCAGGGGAAGGTGATGGCTGGTTTACAAAAATGTCAAAGTATTTTCAATTAAAGAAATGGAGAGAGGCCACACAGGGAGAGCTTTTGTTTTCCTTTGATCAGGAATGCACTGAGATTTCCTCAGCTCTCCCGAGTCCTAAAAAATTACTTGCACAGCACTGGAGTGTTAATGAAATACATGCTGACACCGTGCTGGGACAAGAGGCAGATCACCCACCACAGCCTTGTGTTTGGGGGTAGCTCCCTTCCATCTGTGATTTATTTTAGGTGAGAGTTGGAGGACAGTCTCTGATGACTACAACAGGATTCCTCCCTCTCAAAACACAGCAGGAGATTGTTTTACTGTAAATCAAAATCAAAGATGAGGCTCCTGACAGAGAGTTTTGTGCTGATTTTCGTATTTAGCAGATGGTTCTTGTGTCTTTCACAGGATAGCATCCCCATTCTATAATCTGGAAATATCAGCTTATGACTAACCTGCACAGAACTATTAGTGTTGTACCTAAGTGTCTGAGAAACAGCAGCTTTATGCATTGTAGTTCTGTTTCACAGATGCCATCCTTAACTGCAAGAAATTTGCTTTCAGTCAAAATCCTGTCCTGAAAACTGGAAGTCATAGCAAAAACCCATTGCAGAGGATGACATTATTACTTCAGTGACCCCAGGCAACCATCAAGCATCTCCATCAGTCTTGTGTTTTTTGGGAGCTTCTAAATCCTTTGTTACTTTAGGGTGCACATACAGTCCTAAATTTAGAGGAGTTGTATGCAGTGTGTGATTAGAAAGAAGTGTGAGGCACAACAGTGTGACTATAGTGCTTCAGAAAGGAACAGAGCAGTGCACCTATTGATGACAGCGTGTACAACAGCTAACAGGTAACGCTAACAGCCTCAGACAGGTCATTACATCTAGTCATGTCACAGATCTGCTGGCAAAGCTGCCTTGTTTGCTGTTTTCACATAACCAGTGCTCCTTGTACAAATGCAACCTGACGGGAAAGTCCTATCCTATGAAACAGCACCTATTGATTGGCTGCATATTTTCCTACCTTCAAGACTTTTCCAATGATCAGGGGTGCACGATGGATAAAACCATAGATGTGTTTAGGTTGGAAAAGGCCTTTAGGATCATTGACTCTGAATATTAACCCAACTCAATCAACATACCAGCCAGAAAGTCTGGGACTGGAAGGTCAGGCACTTGGCATTAATTTGTTCTGGGGGAGCTGAGATGTACGCACTGCTCAGCAAGGGTGAGGATGCTAGAGGTTGCATGCTGTGACTTCTCTGTGAGACAAGACCATGCGATCTGAAGCTGTTACAAGGTGAATGTTGTTTATCTGCTGATTTGGTGCTTCTTGTGTCCTTCACTTTGCACTTACAACAGCTATCAGATAAGAGACCACCTGATCCCAAGTGCAGATGAGCTGAGGAAAACTTGTGCAGAATGTGGTGTGCAAACAATACTCTGGGTGCTGCGGGGAGCTTGTCGTTCTTGGCTTGCAGGCTGAGCTACACTGCCTGGTGTGTAGGATTGTAATAGCAATCAACGCATGTGGACAGAAAGACAAATAAACCACCTGGAAAAAGAAATGGATGAACCCTGGGGGAAAAACAACTGGTTTGTAAAGGCAAAGAACCTTCCTTGGCAACTGAAGCACTGAAAGCTCCATGCCATTTTGATCTGGGATGTTGTGCCTCACTTCAGCTGAATGAGTACTCCCTCCTCACTCTTAATTTATGACTCTCTTTCACCATATGCGCAGTGATGAGCTTTAATCCCTCAAGCAGATCTCATCAGCATGGACAGTTTTATTGTCTGATACATTAAACAGGTCTGTGTCTGTGGGACAGGATGAACTTTTGGACACCTAATCAAAGGCAGATCTGCAGCTCCTTTGGGTTTTTTTTTTCCCTTTTTATGTTCTAATGAAGTTCTATAAAGTAAGTATTGGTCTCGCTGGCAATGTTATCTTCCATTGTGGCTGCATGCCTTGTCCCCCAGGACACTCTTAACAGGTTTTGGATCACAGAAGAGGTTTCCCTTACACTGAGGCAGGCTCTACTTTACCTGACAGATACTTCTATTGAAGTGTCCAACACCGGAGATACTGCAGCCTAAGCAGGTTATCTACCTAGAAAAAAATTAAACACATCCAAGTCAGACAGGCTTCTATTTCTCTTTTTTTTCTAAAACCAAAATTATTGACTAACTACACATCTCTTCTTAGAATTGAAGCCCAGCACTCCTCATTCTAACATTTTCTTCCCCAAACTTTGCAGTTCTGTAAGCAGAAGTTCAGTTTCCGTTTCAGTTTTTACCGGTAAGTGCCTCAGCTTTTTAAACCCCAGTCATTCCTGCAGAAAAGGTGACTCTGCTGAGAAGGTGACCTGACAAGCATCAATCATAGCATCACGTGTCTGCTGCCTGCAGGAACTGGGAGACGACAGCTGGCCTGATCTTCTGCTCCTTAGGTAGGACCTTCTGACCGCAGCGTGGCATTGCCATCGCAGGGACCATCATTTGTGACTGTCAAATGCAAAGGGTCTAGGGAACATGAAAGTTAGAATTTCTTATGAGAAGGAAAACATCATCTTGACTCCTGCGGAAAGGCGACTGTAATTCGTGTTATCAACATGGTGCAACTCCTAATTCAATAAACAGGTCTCGCCACAAGGGTGGGCTATCGTTCTGGACACAGACACATATCCTACTGCAGCACAACCGAGTCTGTGGCCTCCCTCGCACAGGCAGTCCTCATGCAATCGAAATAGCACAGGTAGACTCGCACATAAACCTGCTGGTCAAGTTCAGAAAAGATTTTACATTACGAGGGTGCATAACGAACATGACATAGACCATTTGGGTTTGGTTTTCGTTTTTTTTCTCCGCTCCAAAAATAGCAGACTTCTAAGTAATGTGTCGCTTCCAAACAAGCATCTCAGAAAACATCTGTTTGGAAAGAGTGCAAACAGAATGGCTTTGAGCTCAAAAATAGTCCTCATCAAAGCTATTTGACAAAAATCTGACCTCACATCGTTAACAGATTCAGCCGGTTTTTCCCTCTCAGAAAATGTCAGCCTGCCCTGACAGTGGGTTTGCGCCATCACCACCTCTGCAGGTTCGGAGAAAGGTAATTATCCCAACCGAAGGTGTTGTTAGAGGTGTAAGGTTTTTCCAAGAACACTTTACCAGAAATACCATGCTGTGATTCAGGTTTCACTGCAGACTGTGATTAGGAGTCCAGTGCGAGGATTTCACCTTCATCGGGGAAAATTAACCACTGCACAGCCTACAGCAACTAAAAGGCACAACTTTTCTGTTGTAGGAGCCTCATAGGGGTCGTCCCTTTTGCTCAGGGTTCCAGAAAATCCATTTTCCTGCAGGGCTACCAAAGCAGAGCTGGGAAGGGGCAAGATTAATTACCGATTAAGATCAGAAGAACTTTAGTGATCATCAATTTTAACCCTTGAAAAGGAATCGAGTGTGTGCCGGCTCTGACCAGGTGAGCTGGAAGGAAAACCTGTGCATTACGAAAGCATCTGTTTGCACTCAGAACTCTCAGGAGTGGATCTGGAGAACATAAAGGAGTTTCAAAGGTTAATCAACCTGAGTTGAAAAGATTAAAGATCCTTTTTTTTTTTTGGCCCAGTATTTTTTTTTACTTTGTTATTACTTTTATCAGTTTGTTGCAGAAATTCCTGCTCATTAGTTGTTTCACAAGTCGCTGGTGATCCTGTTCTGGCAGGGGGATTGGACTAGATGAGGTCCCTTCCAATCCCTAATGTTCTGTGATTCTGTGATTCTATGATTAATAACTTGGACTTTTTTAAACTTCAGACTTTTTTTAAAGCCTTAAGCCTTTTTCTTTAAGCATCAGATTTTTCAGTATTTCAATATTTCAGTTTTTCAGTATTTAAAATATTTTCAAATATTTTCAAATCTCAAAAGAGTCTATCACTCTTCAGCTCAGCCAAGGGACAAGTGACAGGACAAGAAGAAATGGCCTCAAGTTGTAATAGAGGTTTAGATTTGGCATCATGAAGAATTTCTTAAATGGAAGGGTTATCAGCAACTGGAATATGTTGCCCAGGGGACTGTGGGAGCCCTCTTCCCTAAAGGTATTTAACAATGCTGTAGACATAGCTCTTAGGGATATGGTTTAGGCAAGGACCTGTGATCAATGGACTCGATGATCTTCAAAGCATTTGCCAGACAGCATGATTCTGTGGTTCTCTGATTTTCCTTGAGTTCCTTCCAATTGTTTTCTTCCTCAACATTCTCTGCATACTAAAGTGGTCCTGCTGTTCCAGTAAGGGTTGTACCAGCAATCAAGAATGGAAGCAGCAGAGCATCTCTTGTTCCTACCTACTAAATAGCATTTGCATTTGGAAATCACATCGGCCTCTTGGGACTGCAGCAGTTCACTAGAAGCTCATGCTGTGGTCATTGACTGCCAGCCACTGGACCCTTTTGGGAAGCACAGTTCCCTAAGCTGTGGGTAGTAGTGATGACTGCAGTCTTCAGCACCTCCTGGGCAGCTTACTTATCAGGGTGCTCAGGGAATGATATGGGCATTGATTCACTTTCAAATAATATTGTGTGATTGCCTGCAACACCAGGAACCCAGCTAACTGAAACCTCTGTCAGTCCCATCACATTTTTAAGCTGCTTTCACTGTACCTCTGAACCAGAGTGTTTCCTAATAAGCAGACAACTTCTCTCGTGTGGGATTCTGAATGTATGGATTAACTACTCTTAAATGCTTCCCAATTATAACTCACAGGTTTCTACTTAATTTTTTTTTCTCTGCTAAGTGGTTTGTTAACTGCTCCAACCTTGTCCCACTTTAAAGTTCCTGCACGTGAATTTGGACTTTATTTTTATGGGACATACAACAGTGGGAATGGAGCAAAGCTGGAGATGGGTAGATGTAGAGTGGATGTGAGGAGGAAGTTCTTCACTGTGTGAGTGGTGAGAGCCTGGAATGGGTTGCCCTGGGAGGTGGTTGGGGCCCCATCCTTGGAGGTGTTTAAGGCCAGGCTGGATGAGGCTCTGGCCAGCCTGCTTTAGGGTGGGGTGTCCCTACCCATGGTGGGGGGGTTGGAACTGGATGATCAGGTGGTCCCTTCCAACCCTGAGTGATTCTGATTATATAACTTCTCCAATGAAGTGATCCTGCTGTGGCAGGGGGATTGGACTGGATGATCTTTCAGGTTCCAATTCCTAATGATTCTATGATTCTATCCTATGATTCTAGAATAAGCTAAATCAAAACCAGCACTGCTTTTTAGTCTGTTCACATCCCTTCATTGTCTAAACAAGGTCTAATTTCTGTGGTATCAGATACAACTTCTTCTTTCTTTAGGCATGAATCTTGGTAATTTTACTTTGTAGAGTTTAATGAAATTCATGGGATTCATTGCATGAGATCTCAGGCTTGTGTCACTTAGATAATACTCTGATAACGATACGACTGTTTTGATAGTAAGGCTTGTTTTTCTAAAGGGTAGTAGGTAGGCACACTGGGAGTCAGACAGCTCACTCCTTAATAATTTGGTGATGTGGGGGTTTCAGCAGATTGTGAAAGAAATATTCACAGATGCAACCTAAGCTGTGATAAAGCTGGATCACAGTCGTTGGTCTCCTGCTTTTCCTTAGCGCAGCTGAGACTGATTTTATGTACTGTCACACGGCTCTTGCAACATGTTTGTCTTCCTTTGCTTTGCAGATAGCGCAGTCTTCAGCTGTGCCCACAACTGATCACCGTTTAAGCGCTGAGGGTGTGGGGCTAAGATATATGTCTCAGCTGTTATCCAGCATCAGGTGGATTTTCTGTGGGTAAAATGTCAGATTATGTTTCTTGTTAGTCAAGTGTGTTGCATAACACTTTGATGGTTCCCAGTATTTGAACCTGACAGCTTTACAAAATGCTTGGACATCTGGCCCTGTTATGTCATTCTGCTCATACTTTGGATGCTGGCTTTGCCTCAAGATTACGAGTTAGGATGTCCTCTGTATGCCTTCAGGTTGGCCCTGTGGGCCAAGGGCAGCACACGAACAACTCATGGGCTCTGGAAGTGAAGATTGTTGCTGGCAATAAGTTATCTGAAGTTTTATTTCCAAGGTCACTTGTGTTTGCGGAAAGCAAAAGCGCTCTTGTACAGAAGAGACAGAGCAACACACATATCAGGTTTCTTCCTACAGTAAATAGCTTTGATTAATTCCTTATAAGTTTTCTTGTGCAACAATGTGTGCAGTGGTTAATTGTGAAGGGAATAAATGCAGCGCTGGCTTATGGTAGCAGCCACCAAGCTGTACAGTGTGTAATGTCATCTGCAAAACTAAGGCTTCTTCAGAGAAGAGCATTGCAACGCAGAACTCACCACAGGTAGAGTTGTGTTAATGGTTGGACTAGATTATCTTAAAGGTCTTTTCCAACCTAAGTGGTTATATGATTCTATAAAAGGTAAACAGAGAGGTGTGTTTGCCCATAAAGGCAAAGCATTTTCAAGCTGGCCTTGACTTTTCCAGAAGAGTATTCCCATCCACCTTGGTGTCCTACAGCCAGTGAATCAGCAAAATGTGCCTGAAAGGTGGTTATCTTAGAGGTCACTGCCTTTATCTCGCTGCTTTTTCTCCTAAGACATGCTCAGCTACCTGTAACCACCCTTCAGGGCTTTAATATCCTGCTGGGAGCATGTTTTGGTTTTAAAGCTGCACTGTAATACAGCTGTCACCTACCAGCAGTGAGATCCAGCACAAGGCACCACTGCAGATCTAGTACTGGCCCAAAGATCTAGAAACAGCCCAAAGGGTTCTACGATTCTCCAAGTGTCATTAAAGGTGGAGAGTCTATGTGAAGCCACAAAATTGATCACCAGGACGGAAAGAATTGGGGAACACCTATTTCAGAGCCTTAAGCCAGTTTTTGCTCTTATCCACAGCACAGTTGAATGTAAAGTCTCTGTTAAAGATGAATATACTCTCTAGAAGAAATAGGGTTTTGGTGCTCAAGGTTGCTCATGAAAACACAAAAAAGTTCTTTATAAATTGACAAAAATTGAAAAAAATTTTGACGTAGCAAAACCCCCCTTGCTGGTCTGGCCAGAGGCTGCGGAGCATCTCCAGGACACTTCACAGCTACCTCTGTACTCAGGCTACCTCTGCCACAGACGTGTGCCATCGCACACGGAGATCCTGTCGTCTGCACACAGACGAGGCTACTGCACCCATCCTGGGAACTCAGAGGGGAGCAAACGGTCAGTCTGCCTCTGCACCCTTTAAGGAACCTGTGAGCTTACTGCTGCATTAAACACTTCAAAAAGAATGTTTTTGCTATTAATTATTTACTTTCTTGAACTTGTTTGAAAGAGAAGGCTGTGGCTCCTCTTCTTTCCCAATGAATTCCAGGAATGCAAGCAGGAACTGGTTATCTTGTGTTTCACACTAGGCATCACATGTGCTCCTAGCCAAGGAGGGGAGGAAAGTACAAGGGTTACAGTGACATTTCTAGAAATAGAGCAAGATTAAATATCTGGACCATGCCATGGGAGGTATTAATTGCCACCCCATGTGATCCTGAGTGACATTTGAGCAGAATGGCAGAGTCACAGCTAAAGTTCACTCGTGCTTATGCTCACAGATAACACATCTTAAACTGATAACGCTAATGGCGTCGCTGTGGTGGCCTGAACTTTCACGTGGTGGAAGAAGAAGGAGGCTGGTCTTTTATATTTGGGAAGTAATTTCTTGGAGTCATGCTTAGCTTAAGCTGAGGATGCCAGTGGAAAGTCCTTTCTGCCCGTCTATGGAAGTTGCTAGCACCTTCGGAATATCTGTGGTAAATGTCACCAGCGACTACATGAGTGAGAGCACATTTTTAGATGTCCGGAAAACAAGCTAAATTGCTCTGTTTGCTGCATCACTCTACAGGTTCAGAGGATAGGATATCAAATAACAAATTTTATAGGTATCAAATAAAGGGTCAAATAAAGGTATTTTAAAAAAATTAAAAAAATAAGACAATATTGATGTTTTTTCCAGTTTTTCACTCTGAACAAGACTCAAACTTTTTGATTAGTCTGGGTTTAGACTATAAACTCCAGCATGCAGAAGAACTGCTAGTCATACATCTTTCTAACTGTGCCTTAATCACAGCATGGAATATCTCTACAAAAAGAATCAAGTCCAGTTTCTTTCTTTTTGTAATGCCAGAGCCAAATAAATTTAAAATGTATTGTAATTTTCAAAATATAAGTTTTTAATAATATAATTTATAAAAATCTAATCTTCAAAAATTTATGATTTTCAAAACAATAATTTTAATACTTTTGAAAAATTTAATAATTTGAAAAATGTAATAATTTTGAAATAGAAAAATAGAAAATAGAAAAATCCAAATTATTAATCTATAAACATATTTGTATGGATAAAGAAGTCTTGAAAAAGACCACAACTCTTCATAGATAACTGCCCCTTAGTGACTGCCCCTTAGTAAAAACATGGGGGTTTGATTTCATCTGTTGAAGATCTGACTGGTCAGATCCAACCCTGTGAGACTCACAAACTCAGATTCCCCTACCGAAGCCAAACCAAGATGCTTCTGAATCAATGCGACACAATTTAACAGAACAAATCCCTCATCTCCACAGTGCAGGCAGCTACAATCAGAATCACAAAAACCCCCTCACTGAGTTGCAGATATTTTCTCTGAACCTGTGCATCTGCAAAGAGACTTATTTTCCCCTCACTTATACCATCACCTAAGGGTCACCACTGGAAGCAGCTGCACAGTGGGCTAACACATTTTTTCCTGCACCAGCTAGTTATGCAAATCAATAAAATACACCCGAATTACACCACATCCTATGGTGCTTTGAATTAACTTTTAATAACCCTCCTATTCTAAATGCCACCATTTCAGGCCAGAAAAGCAATGTAAGTTGTTACACTGACCTTGAAGCTGAAGGTAGAGACCTCCTGCTGCCTGCAGTGAGCCCCGAGTGTAAAGGGAATAACAATTTGGTGCTCCAACAAAAGCCCAGGTAATATGAGAGGGGGGAAAAGGGGGTGAGGGAAACAAAAATAATTGCTCCAGTGGCCAATCCTGTTTCACTGGTTGTGTGGATGACATTTGCTCTCACAAGGGTGCCCTTGGGTACATAGGCAGGATGTGGCAGGAGGGAAGCACATAGCAGTTGGGCAATTTGCAACATCATCTTTCACACACTTCTCCAGGGGAAGGGATTCGTGTCAGCAAACGATTGGCCAGATGCTTAACTGCAACAAGATGCACCTCCCCTGATTCACCCCTGAGGGCCCATTGACTAACAGCCAAAAGGGAAAGGTCAAAAGCAGCGTCTGTGCTGGATTGTGCCTTGCCTGCCCCAACACCTCCTGAGAGGCACAGAGGGCAGGACAAATCCACCTGCACACATCACAGATGGAAAGGGGTCCAAGCAGGAAAGGGGACCAAGAGTCAGTGGAGATCATAGTGGGCATTTCCCCCCATGTTTAGTGTTTACTTCACAGTTCTTGAAGCGAAGAGGGGTCCAGAAACTTGAAATATAAAAGGAGTGGGAAAGTTTCAACTTTACATAGTGGAAAAGTACTGGAATAAACATCGTGTGGTGTTTGGTGAAGCAAGAAAAGGGGACTCAATTTCATTCACCTAGCTCTGCTCAGACTAAAGCAGAACATTTATTGAAGCTGACAGAGGAACACAGAGGCCAGCACTATACAGCTTTTAAATATCCAAGACTTCAAAATGCTTTTTGCTTTGAGCATTAAACATCCCTTGAAATGCACACAGAAGTTTCCTACATCCAAGACTCAGATTTTTGAAACTTCACAAAACATAGAGATCTCACCTCCAAAATGTCACATCTCATTTGGATTAACGAGAGCCATGCATGCCCACCATAATTAGAAACAAAGCAGCCTCCAGTTCAATGCCTCTGGACAACGAAGTAGGTGAAACACCTCCCACCCCATTACTACACCTGCTTTTTATCAACCCTGCACTGATGTTTCTGGTATTGATAGAGAAAAAATAATTCAGCTTTGGATCTCTCAGGGCAACATGAGTACAGAAACATGAGCACAACGAATTCATCCCTGTTCAGGAGCCGGCAAAGAAAGCAGAAACCAGCTTTTCCTTTCACACTTGGTGAGAGGCCCTTTGCGGCCATAGAATCATTCAGGTTGGAAAAGGGCCTGGGGATCATCTAGTCCAACCATCAGTCCTACTCTACGTGTTCACCCTTAAACCAGATCCCCCAACACTACATCTAAGCTACTTCTAAACTTATCCAGGTGTGGTGACTCAACCACCACCCTGGGCACCCCATTCCAGTGCCTGAAATGTGCTGTGTCACATCTTCTGCTTCTGCTCTGCCTGCATTCAATACAGAGCTTTGCGTACCTACTCTTCTGCGGTGGCCACTGCCATCTTTTTGTCAGTAACACAGCCCCTAGTCTCCACCTGACAACCGAGGTGTCTACCACACTTTAAAATGTGACTAATGGCAGCCTTTTCCATAAAGCCTTTGAGCCTCACCTCGAGGTAGGTGAAACCATTGACTAGTAAAGCCATGCTGGCTTGTGCACGTATTTAAGCTGTTTGCCAGCCCAAAGCCTGTAAGAACAGAGGATACAAACAAAATTCAGCCTAGCACTGCAAACACCTGGCAAACAGTATTAGCAAGGTCCCATGTGGCTGCTGAAGGATGTATCATTAACACTTAAAAAATAGCTTGGTTGTGCTACTGCTCTTTGATCTATTTTGTGAGGCTCTCAGTTACAAAATCGTTTGGGATGTTAAGAGCCATCCATAAATAATGCTCTATTTTCATCTCTATCTAACCTAAATATTTATGTGAAATCTCCCAATTAAAATTCTGTCTTGGCTTCCTTGCCTGTGCTGAGTAGGTAGAGGAGTCTGAGTGCTAATTCATTTGCTATTCATATTAATGCCATCTGTCCCTGCACGGGGAGTTCGGCAGAAATCCGCCAATAATTTCTGCCCCACCGGCATCTGTTCTGCTGCTGAACAGAGAAGTCACCTAGATGGACCAGGTGAAGGTAGTTTTGTTCCATGGGAAAGCCTTTATGATTAGCACATTTATTTCGAAGAAAATGCCTGTATGGTGACACTTCCATGGGTGGGGTATTATTTACTAGCCATCAGGGGAGTCTGAACAGAAATTATGAGCGTCACTGTTCTTACTTGTTTGTATAGGTATCAAATTAGGAATTACAGGAGACTGTGCTCTGAAGGGCTTGTAAGGAGACTAATCACTGTGTCTCCTGTTGCTGGAGTCAGAACTCTGCTATTGTACAGCTGCAAAGAGCCACTACATGTGATATCCTTAATAAGCTAATGGTTGGCTTGCCCCTGAAGCAGTGGAAATAACTGGTTTTTGAGTTTGATGAGTCTTTAATTCTCGAGGTTCCTAAAGATAGAGCAATGCAGTGAAGCCATACCCATCTAGGGAATAAACAGGATGGTCTACCAAATGGTGACCTCATTAATGTTTATAAATATGTGAAAGGTGGATGTCAGGAGGATGGAGCCAGGCTCTTCTCAGTGTCATTTTCCTGCTCTGGCAGGGAGATTGGACCAGATGATCTTTTGAGGTCCCTTCCAATCCCTAGTGTTCTGTGATTCTGTGATTTAATTACAGGATGAGGGGCAATGGGTGTAAGCTGGAAAATAGAAGGTTCCACATCAATATGTGAAGGAACTTCTTCATGGCGAGGGTGACAGAGCACTGGAAGGGGCTGCCCAGGGGCACTGTGGAGTCTCCATCTCTGGAGATGTTTAAAACCTGCCTGGATATGTCCTTATGCAATTTGATCTAGGTGATCCTGCTGTGGTGGGGGTATTGAACTAGATGATCTTTCAAGGTCACTTCCAATCTCTAATGTTCTGTGATTATGTGTTACTGCACCTCTTACATAGAGGTTCCTCTGTGGCTGTGGATGTGCAATACCCACTCCTGTGGTGTGTGTGCAGTCCCTGAGATCTCAAACTGGAAGAACAGAAATTCTGTTTCAAGGTGGCATTGAGCCATTGACATCCCAGTGAAGTTGATGGAATTTAAGCAAGGAATTGGTGCTAAGCGTGGACACCGATTCACCACCACCAAGCGCACAGGTAGGCACAGAACAGTCCTCTTGTGGTTATGACTGTACCGAGAAAAGGCATCTCAATGTGCTAATACATGTCTTCTAAATAAAGATCTCAACTCAATCCAGCCAATCCGTTAAAAATAACCCCAGTTTAAATAAAGTTATTAAAGTTGCTCTTTGTAGGACATCCACCACATTACAGGGGAAGGTTCTCTATAATTAGCACTGTGTTTTATGGCCAAAGGGAGGAGAAACGTCTGTCCTAAAAATAGACTTGATCCTTTGGAAAAGCAGGAGTATCCAAAGTCCTGCCAACAGAACCGTGTAGCCTTCAGCACAACTGCCCAAAAGGCAATTTTCTCAGATGTGTTTCAGACTGTGTTGCACAGTGTCACAGCTGGGCGAGTTTAAAAGACGCTTAGATGCAGTGTTGGAGTATCTGGTTTAGGGGTGAACTTGTAGAGTAGGGCTGGTGGTTGGACTCAGTGATCCCAAGGGTCTTTTCCAACCTGAATGATTCTGTGGTTCAATTACGTTATTTCAACTGCAGTGGCAAGACTGAAGGTGGGATTGTCTGGTGTGAAAGGGGTGACAATTCTGCTGCAGACGGTTACAGTTTTTTGAAAATTTGCTCTTGAGTAACGTTTTGTCAGTAAACAAATGGAATAAATAAAATAGATTCAGGGCATAAGTGATGGCAGTGATAGGACCTAATGATTCTACGATTCTATGATTCTATGACCTTGAGTCTTCTCTGGCTGGAAAAGCTACTACTTTCAATTTATGTGAACCATATGATTTTTATGTGTTGACCCCACTCTGTACAAATGAAGAGCTTCCAGGCAGACAGAACTGCCTGGTTGTAAGAGAACACAATCATCAGGGATTTGGAAGGGACCTCAAAAGATCATCTAGTCCAATCCCCCTGCCAGAGCAGGCTCACCTCACTGGAGAAGCCATGGAATCAGAATCACTCAGGGTTGGAAGGAGCCATCATCCAGTTCCAACACCCCCAGCACAGGCAGGGACACCCCACCCTAGACCAGGCTGGCCAGAGCCCCATCCAGCCTGGCCTTTTGTCATCTTAAATTCTATTAACTGTTGTGCTCCAGTTTGCATGTCGTTTTTACAAATATATTAACAACAAGAAAAGATCCAGGGAGATTCTCCACCCTTTACTGGATGCAGAGGGGAACATTGTTACAGAGGATGGGCATAAGGCTGAGGTACTTAATGCTACCTTTGCCTCAGTCTTTAATAGTCAATCTGGTCATCCTCCTGATACTCAGTTCCCTGAACTGGAAGATAGGGATGGAGACCAGATTGATCCCCTCATAATCCAGGAAGTGGTAACTAATGACTTTCTAAGCCAACTGAATACTCACAAGTCTATGGGGCCAGATGGGATCCACCCAAGAGTGCTGGGGGAGCTGGCGGA
>VXBP01003750.1:56055-68160 GCA_013400115.1 Rhinopomastus cyanomelas
CAAAGAAGAGCAACCAAGTTGGTGAAGGGGCTGGAGGGCATGTCCTATGAGAAGAGGCTGAGGGAGCTGGGTTTGTTTAGTCTGGAGAAGAGAAGACTGAGAGGGGACTTACTGCCCTCTACAACTACCTTAAAGGAGGTTGTAGCAAGGCTGGTGTTGGTCTCTTCTCTCAAATTGGTGATGATAGGACGAGGGGAAATGGCCTCAAGGTGCGTCAGGGGAGGTTTAGATTGGATGTTAGAAGGAAATTCTTTACTGAGAGGGTGGTTAGGTGCTGGAATGGATTGCCCAGGGAGGTGGTGATGTCACCAGCCTTGGAGGTGTTTAAGGAATGGGTGGATGCGGTGCTTAGGGATACGGTCTAGTGCCATAGTCTCCAACTAGGAGAAAGGGCTGGACTTGATGACCCTGGAGATCCTTTCCAGCCATGATGATTGTATGATTCTATGATCTGTGTTTGACTTGTTCTCCTCATACAAGAGGAGTTACGTATGATACTCAGAAACCTAAAATGCTTCCTGGATTCATGGGTATAAAATGTGGCTGTACTATTTCTTTAAATTCAGGACAGGACATCAGCCAAGGAAAGCTGGGGATGTTTAGACAGAAGTCTAAAAACAAAACAACAGAGTAAAGATAGGAACAATACTATTTACTCTCTATTTATATAATTGATAGTCCTTTGCCTAAAAAGTATATTCTATTGAAACAGAAAGTCCTTAAGCACCTTCTGTAGTCAGACCTACACTTCATCTACTTCTAGCTTTGCATAAAGGGAATGGAGATGTAGGAGGGGAAAGGCTTTCCTCAGCTGAAGCTGTGTGGATGGTTTGGTTTAGTCTGTTACATGTCGTGCTGAATTTTTTGTGCTGTAGCTTCAGAGTGGATGAGTATTTCTGGTTGTGTGTGAATTTGGTTTCATTCTCTGTTCCAAGTTAAAATCAGCATTATTCCCACAGCTGCTGCCATGCAGCACTGAGCAAAAGAAACAATGAAATGAAGTAATTCAAACCATTCCTTCCCAGTGGAGACCCATCATTTTCTCTGATTTTTGTCCTTTTTAAATGGGTCAGCCCTTCCCATATTTCTCAAAGACTCAGTAATTCAGAATCATAGAATCATAGAATCATTAAGGATGGGAAGGGACCTCAAAAGATCATCTAGTCCAATCCTCCTGCCACAGCAGGATCACCTAGACCAAGTCATACAGTCAGTCTGGGTTAGAAGGGACCACAGGATCATCCAGTTCCAACTCCCCCACCATGGGCAGGGACACTCCACCCTAGATCAGGCTGGCCAGAGTCTCATCCAGCCTGGCCTTAAACACCTCCAAGGACGTGGCCTCCATCACCTCCCTGGGCAACCCATTGCAGGCTCATACCACTCCCTCCTCACATCCACTCTAAATCTATCCATCTCCAGCTTTGCTCCATTCCCCCTAGTCCTGTCGCTACCTGACACCCTAAACAGCCCCTCCCCAGCCTTTTTGTAGGCACCCAGGAGCCTCCTCTTCTCCAGACTCAACAGCCCCAACTCTCTCAGTCTGGCCTCATAGGAGAGGTGCTCCAGCCCTCTGATCATCCTCGTCGCCCTCTGCGCTCGCTCCAGCACGTTCACATCCTTCTTGTAATAAGGGCTCCAGAACTGGATGCAGAATGAGTAATTATTCACGGTTGGGGATGTAAGGAATAAGACAGACACCAGTAAGGACTACTGAAGCTCAGGAAAAAACCCAACGTTTATTGAGCATACAGGCACAACACCCTGCCTGATATGCCTTACTAACAATACAAAGCAATAACCTCAGGTCAAAAGATAAGTTACGATACATGCAAAAACATCCAGGTTTTGCACTAAGTAACATGTTAGATATAGGTACATCTGTCAAATAAACATACATCTACTCTCCTAAAGAACAAAACTTCTTCAGAGACTATTTCAAAAGTGAAAGTACAACAAAACAACCATGGTTGAGTAGCGTATTGGACACAAAGCATCCTACACAGAGACATTTGACCTTTAGAGGCAAAAGCTGTAACAGGCAAATAGCTGAGAGCCAGATCCCCAAATACTTACTTATGAAAAGCTCTCAGTGAAGCCTAAGGTACTATCAGAATGAGGTCTGAAGGATTTTGCCCTTAATGAGTAACAATTATGAGTGAATAAAGATGTCTCTATTGGTGAGAACACAAAATCATATGTCTAAGTTTAATGTTGCTGATAAAAGTGTAAGGAGGAAAGACAGACTTAATACAAGGGAAACAACATTTTTTGTAAAATCTTAAGAAAAATAATTATTATGAAGCATAAACTGGGACAATGAACATGTCCTGAAATCAAAGTCGAAGTGGTTAAAGTGAATAAATACTCTAAATAATTAAGTTCATTTTTATCCTACAGAACAATAATCAGTATTAAGAACTAGGAAAGCAGAAAGAGGAGAGAGACCTTTTCTTTACTTTTAAACAAGGGTGATCAGACCTGGAATATTCTCTCTCTATCACGCTATGTATCTATGTTTTACAAGGCTATCCAGAAGAAAGGGACAGAGTATACACATACTGCCACTGTGGGTTCAACAGATCTATGCTTCCTCTCACACGATGACTAACCAAGGGCTCAGTCCTCTAACAATACTGGTGAATTTGGTGGGGGGAAGAGAGGGACTGGATGGGGAGTGAAGGCTGGGGTGAAGGCAACTCTAACTCCGTATCAGTGTGTGACAAGTGCTCTCTGCCACGTGGAAGGGGACATGTCTGTGCTGCTGTCCAGGTTTCCAGATAACCACAGGCTGGATCAAGGCTGCTACTTTTGCAATTAAAAATACTGCAAAACTCTCCTCAGACTTTGCTGGCGAACGTGCCCAGTGCTGCAGCAGCGAGTGAAATATGCTATCCCCATTGCAGCCAGCCAGCGCGGACACCCTGAGGCATTTTGTCCAGAGAGCAAAGAAGGGAGCAGCCCCTTCAACATGAGAACTGCTGCAGCAGCAGGACTGAGGAGCTAAAAAAAGGCAAGTAGACAGGTGCTTCAGCTCTTCTCTTTCTTAAGAATCTTATGAATCAGCTGGGCTTTTTCAGCTCCGATTACAGAAAAGCAAGTCTGCTTTGTTTCCACGGTGTAAAAACAATAATGGACAAGATCCTAAAAGACAGCAAGATCCAAACAATGAAGTCCTCACTCAGAGACATCCTCCCTAAAACACCAAAGACAAACGGTGGGTGCTTATGACTGGGTTTTCTCTCTACATACATATACGTATATATATATTATATGGCTGTGGTGGAGTGGCACAGAGAAGCTGGTAGCAAGGAGCTCCACAATCCCTGCGTGCTGCACAGGGAGAGAACACTGCGATAGCTGGTTATATAGACACACTAGTCAAAGCCTCATGTAAAGCAGGTTGCTGCTGCCTACTAACTATTGCCATAGCTCAAACACTGCAGTACCATAGCACAGGCACTCAGGCCACTTACACACAAAGAACACAACCCAGCTGTGGGGAGACACACAGCTCTACACCCACTGTGTAGGATTTCTGCAGAACAGCTTTCTCCAGCTTTGGTCAGAGTTGCAACACTGACCCGCGTTGTGGATAAGAAGACACACCTCACTTCTTTGAGCAGTCACCTCCTGTGTTTTAAGGAAAGCACTGTATCCCCAACCAAAAAAGAGCAATATCAGTCATCAGCAAATCCACCATCACTGTGGCCACTTTTTGTTGTTGCTGTGATCACAAATCAAGCATCTACTTACTCAGGTGAGTCTAATCCAAACTGTGCCACTGACCCAGGAGGTAACTTTTGGCATACAAACAGGATATGCTTCTCCAGAGGGGCTTACCTACTGTACTGATTTTAAGATACCAATGGCTCAGCACCTTTGAGAAAACCCTTGTCTAACTCTTTGCCTTACTCTCTGTCCACGTGTGATGTCGTAGCACAAGCTCAGCACCACCCCTGCATATTGCAAGCCTTAAAATGCATTGAACGCACACAAAGTACAAAACAACAAACTGTGAATGGAGTAAGGTGAGGAATTGTATCCTGTAGCCCTAAGACCATAAAGGAGGCTTGGTGTCACGGGATACAGGCAGATAAAGCAGCAGTTAATAGCACACATCAGAGACGCCAACCGACACTGACAGTTGTCACAGATTTTCTTTGCTAACAAAGAGCCAACAAGAGAAAGTGAAGAAATGACTTCTTTTACCACCGTTTCTTCACTGCTTCAAAGTGTTTTATGACACTACTGAATGGTGACTGCTTTTGTACAGAAAATGCACAGTAGGTTGGTTTTGTGGTCCAAATAAACCATGCTGCTTCTTTTGTTCTTCATATCATGCACAGGGATGTGAGCGGCTTCTTGCCAGTCATTAGTGAAAAGAACAAGCGCGTTTTTGACAACAAAATGCTCCTGTAACTAACATTTTCCGTGTTCATTGCTGCAGCCATCATTAGCCAGAGCAACTCAAAATGTTTCTGGAATTTCCTTTCCTGTTGTCTGCTTTCTTTCCAGCGTTCGCAATGCTTCCCCATGCAGTTATTTACAAAGAGATGGTCCTTGTGGTGAAGAACCTTAATTAAATTTACAGTTGCTAAGGTACATTTTATAACTGCTAGCAGTTACACTCAGACAGAACTAATGGAATTTATTGTGCAGCTCTAGGCTGGGCTAGCAATATAATTAAAGTGCAAATAAAGATAAAAACCACAAGCCAGGCAGATCTGTTTTTCATCGCCAGTGTTAAGAAGCATCATGACTGTTGTAAGAATAGGCCTAGGTCACAATCTGTCTGAAACATCTATCTCCCTGAGAGGTTTTTAGGGAGGTATACGGTGATATAGCCCTATTTCTTCAACTGGCTGAGAGTCATTGGAAAAGTAAGGACACTTTTCCAGCCAATTTGTTTTCAACAGTGCTAACACCAACGTTTTATACTGCGATGCACTTTACAGCATGCGCTTGAGCTCATGTTCCATGCAGCTACAACAGGCCACTTTCAATCAGGAAAACTTACCATCTAGCTGCAAAAATGACATCAGTGTACCTGGTATGTCACAAAAGCACAGGCTTTGGAAACACTTACAAACAGCACATTTTTTTAAAGCGTGTGCCCATATGCAAGTAATTACTAGCTCAGACAAAAATATATAGTCTGTGTTTGCTGGCATTCAAAGTTTGCCACAGATGTGAGCAATTCTAGAGCTAAGTCAGTGCTGAATGGCTGAACAAAAAAGCCCAGGCATTTTTCAGACCACTGATTCCACGTAAAACAAAACAGTCCTTCCAGCTCTTAGTGCTTGTTGCTGATCACTGCCCATCGCCAGACCAGAGATGTATTTGTTTCTCCCCACGGTGTGCCCAGAAAGTGCTCTGTAGCCTGAATTGTCAGAGAAGCTGCAGGAGGTGCCAAAGAATAAAGTGCCTTTTCCAGGGCTGTGTGCAGCATGACTAACTATCTCATTCACTGTGTTTCCAGGTTTGTCAGGCCTCCTAACCTGGTATTTCCTAGCTGAAGTTTGCAGGGATGGCAACTATTTACAGCTATTCAACTACTTCATTTGCTTTCCACTCTGTAAATACGTTCATTGTGTATCAATAAAGAAATATTTACAACTCACTTATATGTAAAATCAGTCACCTTAGGAAAGGCTAACAAGACATGTAAAAGAAGGTAAGGTTTTATAAAGGATGTTTTATAAAGCATTAAATGTATAGCAAGTGTTTTGAACAGCTGCAGAACTGGGTACCAAATGCTACCTTAAAGTCACTCTGAGATAGTAAATGAATGTCAGGATCCTGCTATTTCAATGAAGTTATCATGATGAGGACACCACGACCATGACAGCCCTACTGAATGCACATCTAGCCATTGACTCAGGCCACATCACAGCTTTATCATTTATCTCAATATACCTGAGTATATTACCATCATTTCAGCCTCGCAAACTTTTCACCTAAGATGTCTACGATGAGTACCCATTCATAGGAAAGTTGTGTATTTTCCATTAAATGCACAGTCCCTACTGCAAATCATTATCTTTGCAAAGCGACAGTCATTCAGTCTGGGTGGCAAGTGTCTTTGCCTTCCACCTCTAATGCTCATTTGCATTGCCTGAGAGGGAAATGCTGTGAGGCTCTGTATTTCTTACTGCAAAAGAGAGCTTGCATTCTTCTCAGTATTTCCCTTACTGTCTTTAGGACTTGGCATGCATGGTTTTGTTCATTGTACTAAAGATTTCTGTAGACTCTGAGGCAAAGCTGGATCTTCAGGCAGGGAGTCTGGGTTCAATCTTTAGGGAAAGTTCATACAAGGTATCTTCATCTATGATGAGTGTCTTGTCAAGTAAATAGTGAGTGACCTGGAATAGAGAAAAAACAGACTCTACCTTACTTCCACAAAAGTTTTTCTACTTTCATCTTCCCCTTCAGCCCATTTCAGATCCTGAGATTCCCTCACATTGTTTTCCTGAGAGACACAAAAGCTCATTAGAATGCACCAGCAGTACCCTATAGACTCTTGCAAATGGGCAAATTCTTGGCCATGTTACCTAAGTCCAACTTATTCTTCTAGAGTCTGAGGAGAAGTCTTCACTCAAGGCACAGATTGGCTTTGAGCAAATTTTCATTGCTCCCGTGAGGGACAAAGAGAGAAGGAACTTCTTCCCAGCAAGAGTGACGGAGCACTGGAACAGGCTGCCTAGGGTGGGTTGTGGAGTCTCCTCTGGAGACATTTAAATCCCACCTGGATGTGTTCCTGTGCAGCTCAGTCTAGGTGATCCTGCTGTGGCAGGGGGATTGGACTAGATGATCTTTCGAAGTCCCTTCCAATCCCTAGTGTTCTGTGATTCTGTGAAAGGGAAGATTGCTGCAGGATGAAATGTGGCATCAGCTATTGCTTTGGCTATCTCCTGTCCTCAGGGGAATTATGCTTCAAACTGGGCAAGGTGAACCCATTCCTTTGCACCCCAAACCTATAAAGGCTGCGATCCTGAAAGACCTTACGGAGAAGGAGGAAAAAACTTGCTTTTATAAGCAGTGTCAGAGTTTCTGCAGGGGGAGGACAGTACAGCCCCAGAGTACCTGAACATGAGCAGAATGCACTGACTGCAGCTATACCTTAGAAATTGCTACCACAGCTTTGATTTTGTTAGTAAGAGACAGTGCCTAAGAAGAGACTTACCTTTTGCTGATGCTCTATGCGGTAGGAGGTCTGCTGGAACTGACGTATTTCCCTGATAATGTGTGAGATCTTTCAAAAGAACACACGCAAATGAGTAAGGACAACTATTGACTTCAGCTAAGCCACACCCGGTAAGAGTTTCACACCAAACTATGCAGTTTACCCTGGGAGTAGAGAACAAAGGGGCTCCCAAGAATTTCTCTTTCCTAAATGAACCATTTATTGTACGTACAACCTCAGGTGAACCACTTTGTCTCGCTACACCTCCTACTGATAACCTCTTTTTGCCTCAAGTGACTGCTGCGATGTGTGGCCATAGTAGGGTGTTAAACTGAGATAAGAAGATAAATTTCCATGCTTCCCTCAGAGCAGTTGTTGCAAAACAACACTACATGGAATTTGGAGAGAAATCAACTTTAAGATGCTTTTTCATATAGACCACGGCACACTTGAAAAGGAGATTATGATCGTTGCTTTCTGGTGAATCACTGCATTCCTTTAATTCTGGTTATGTGAAAAAGCCTTTTGTTGCTCTTTGATGAGCTTCAGACAGCCGCCTTTTCTGTCATCTCTCAGAGAACAAACTGGAGGCAAATTCACTCTGCAGAAATACTCCATTTACCAGAAGGTGGTGATAGAAGACTGGGTCAAGTAATTATTTCAAACAATATACTTGAACACATTAGACGTTAAATTCAAGGAGTAATAACTGAATCAATAACTAACTGACACAATTAAACACCATTTGAGAAAGCATATGAGCAAATGGAAATTACCATTCTCATTTTGGAAAAATTGACAAGGCCTTCTTCAGTGAAGTTTGGTGTTCCTTCTTCAATAAATGCCAGGTCTGTCAGGTACATTCCAAGATAGGGAACAGCAGGTGGGTTACAACTGTGAAATGAGAAATCAGCATATTTGCCTGTGGCTAAGTTTGTAAACTGGTTTTTTTTTTTAATAACTCACATAAACCCTTTATTACTTGGCATCGTTCCAATCAATAGGTTAGGCTAATTTTCTATGCCAAACAGCTTCTCTGACTTCAGCTGAGTTGCATTTGTACTGCCTATGCCAAACAGAGTGTATTCTGTCCATTGTATAATATTGGTGGAAGACAGCTTTTAGTCAAAGGTAGAACAGGAACATCAAGAAGTGATAGGAAGAATAGGTAAGCTCTAGGATTAGATAACAACTTCAAGCGTAGTTCAACCTCTGAGGCAATGCCAGAGACAGATCCTACACACAAGATGAAAATGCACACGGACACTCTGCAGAATGGTTGATGTATGATGCCGAGGTGTTGTGCAACAGGGAACCTGTATTTTTGTGCATGTGAGTGCATATATGGAGAGATACAGATGCGGTTGTGTGAGCATCCTAGCAAGGGAGCATGTGTGCATGTGTGCGTGAGTGCATATAAGGAGAGACACAGATGCACATATGCATACACATGCACAGATAAAAATACACATGTGTATGTGTGTATGTATTTATGTGCCTGTGTATGTGTGTAAGTGTACGCAGGTACCCATACGTGCACATATGTATGTGTGAGTTGGTGTAGGTGATCCTGCTGTGGCAGGGGAATTGGACTAGATGATCATTCAAGGTCCCTTCCAATCCCTAATCATTCTATGATTCTATGATTCTATGATCTACCCTTCTGTCAAAGTCTACTTAGGCCTTCCCAAGGGTGAACATGAAGAAGACAGAGAAAGGTAGCAAATTTGATCTAGAAAACTGGGAATAGAGACCCTAGAGAACAGGGTGTTTCTTTTACTGGAGGGTCAGAACTTGGGATTATGTTTATCCCTTCCCTAATTAAACAGTCAGTGCTCCATGCTCACTGATTCTTCCTTCCGTAGAAACAGAAGCAAACTTGGATTTCTGAAGCTGTGGCAGAATAGAAGTGATGGCTGCGTGCACTTCATTCTGTGTATTCTTTATATTATGACCATGATTGTTGTACACAGGCATCAATGTATTCACCGAAAGATGTAGATAAGTACCTGTTCACATACTCTGAGTAAAAAGTTGTATAAAATTATTACCTCCTAGATGTTATTTTTTTAAGTAAGAATTGGCTAACTTGAACTACCTGTATTTTGAAACATTCCAGTAATTATGCTAATAGTTCAGTTCTTCTCTGAAGGTCATTTCAAGTAGTTGTTCCTCTCAGCCCTGGAAAACCTGCCTCTAATTATCGACCTTGCCAAAGTACAGGTTCTGTATGTGTGCAGGTGGTTTGCTACGCGCACTGTAGAACCCTTGCCACAGGATATTTTGGATGCCAAAATTGCATGAGGTCAAACATAATCTGGCAAAAAAGTAAATTCAAGGACTATTGTAGAAAAAAAGCAGACTGGGTCCTCGGGTGACAGGCGGATGGGGGCTGGGAGGCTGTGTGAGAGGAAATATCATTGTATGTTTGTTCTGCTCCTACTTTCCTCCCATCAGCTACTGGTCAGAAGCAGTATAAAGGGGTTAATGGATCTTTGATCTGACTCTTTGATCCTGCACATCTCATCTGGAACAAGGACTCTCTGGAATCATGGTTTTGAATAAGAATTTTTTTTTCATGAAGCTGGCTTTACGCTTATTGAAAAGGTTTATCAGTGTGAGTGAAACCCCAACAGGGAACATTCACACAGAGTAATAGTTTAATTTGTTTCACAGATTCTCTGGAGATACTGTATTTATCTTTCAGAGGTGCTAAATCACAGGATATTCAGCAAAGCAATAATGTCAAATAGAATAAAACTAGGATTTAACATGTTATTAGTTAAAAATATTATCCAGTATTATATTAATTATTAAAGCTTAATGAAAACAAATGAATCTTCAGCATGTGCCATCCATTACTTAGAACAAAATATGTCTGTATGTTGTAGGAAAGCTTACTTTTTGAGCGTTTCTCTAAGGTTTTTAAACCTTCCTTCAGATGATACAGTCTTCTGAAGCTTGTCCATGAGAGCTTTTGTCTGGAAAGCAAACACATTACAAATGTCTTTGCTGCTGCGCATAAAGGACTGGAATTAGATTTTAGAGAAGGTGCAATTCACTTAGCATCTTCACCCAGTTTTCAAAAGTAACATCAGAGACATTAGGATTTTAACTTTATTGCATTTCAAAAACAGAGGTTCAACAGCATTAATGCCTTTTTTTTTTTTTGTCTAATAGCTAGAATCTGTATCTATGTTAATATTATTATCCTGAAAATTCTGGAGTTCATTAAATTGATGGTCAGCAGTTCAGCTTAGTGTGTATGTGATACTATTAGGGATTTAATTTGACATGTTGCTGAGATTTTTAGCTGCATTTTACTAACATTAGTGACAGTAAAGGATGTTAATTGTCTTGCAGGTTGCACCAAGCTGGTTTTACCTCCAAGTTTCTGGTAAAAACTGCATTTTAAAATATAGTACAGTCTTACACAAATTACTTTCAGTGGGCATCATCAGAGTCTGGTTACTTCGTAAGTGAAAAAATGTTTTTCTGTCTATTTCTGCTATAGATTGGAGACAGTATAGACAATCATGAGCAATTTATCTTTTTTTAAAAACTGAATTTCCAATTAAGAGAAAGCTGTGGGCAGAAACAGGCACTTTAATTTTCTTCCAAATAGCAGGCTGATGAAATACTCTGATTATGTTCCAAGTAAGTACTGGAGAACTCTGCAACTAAGTCAAACAGTTTGATTTTTGAGAAGCATAAAAAAAAGACATTCTAGACAAAAAGGAGGTAAACTCTTACGAAACAGTTTATATTTAAAGGATATTTAACACAATATTAAATAACATAGCACCTGCTATAAAGCAGCTGAGAAAAATCTGTCTGGAGAAGGCAATACAGAATGTATTTTAATTAGATTTCATTGCTTGGGCTGCTTTAGTGCTTTGCTAAAGCTGCAGGAACATATAGAGATGGAAGTGCAATGATTAAAGCCCAGATTTTTAATTTCAATTAACCAGATCTAAAATGGGCAACTTGAAATCTTCCAGTTAGCTGGAGTAAACGCCATATCCCAATAATGTCTATCTTACAAGTGACTGGCTCTGTCTAGCTGACTTCTTTGCTCTCTTATTCTGCACACTGATACATTCACTTCTTTTTGGAATTGCAGGCAACTGATATCTTTAGATATCATTCAACCAATTTAACCAAGCCATTTAAAGCAGAAAAAACATAAAAGATTGGGTACTCTTCATCCTTACTAGTTTTTTTTCTATCAGCATCAAGGTAAGAGTTAAAGGGAGGTATCCACTGCACCTAAACTTGGAACCCTGGATGAGAAAGAAGAATGGCCATCTACAGTCTCTTAGTGGGCAGCAAAAAACTCACAGTCTTGAGAAGTATTAAATTTTCTAGTGACTTTTTACAGGCAGGGAAAAGGCTTTTATTTTATGCACCTGAGCCTAAATCTAGTTGTAGGTGGCAACCACCTAAATGTATGTATCTGAAAATGTTTAAATTCCGTTTTCTCAAATATTTCTCTCAGATCATAATCTTAGACACTAGTTAATTCTTTTAAAATCAGTTTGTTCCCAAAGATATTTAATTAATGATTAAAAGAAAAGGGATAAGTGGAAGACAAAACACTTTGGTGCTTCCAGTACGCAGAGTAATGTAGAAGGAGAAATATTTATGGGAGGAATCCTATCACAATACATTGTTCTCTGAAAATCATACTGACCAATGAAATCAGACAGCCTTGCTGTAATATATGGAATATTGTGTCCAGTTCTGGGCCCTTCAGTTTAAGAAGGACACAAAACTGCTTGAAAGAGTCCAGCACAGAGCCACAAAGATGAAGAAGGGAGTGCAATGTCTCCCTTATGAGGAAAGGCTGAAGGAGCTGGGTCTCTTGACCTTGGGTAAAAGGAGACTGCGGGGTTACCTCATTAATGTTTACAAATATG
>VXBP01003750.1:68445-80247 GCA_013400115.1 Rhinopomastus cyanomelas
TAGGTGATCCTGCTGTGTCAGGGGGATTGGACTAGATGATCTTTTGAGGTCCCTTTCAATCTCTAATGTTCTGTGATTCTGTAATCATCTCTTTCTTACCTGTTTGGATACTTTACCCCAAGTTTTCTTGAGTCGGTAGATTGCACTTCTGTTCAAGGCTGATGTGATTTCTAACACACCATTGTAATTGTGCATACATCGACAAATGTCAGCTACTGCTACCCACTTTTCAATTGAGTTAGCCCGGGAGCTGACATCAGCGTAATTCATTATTTGAGAGGCAACGAGGTTACTCATCTGACCAAACAGAGAGTAAGAAATTTAGGACATTTAAATGTAATACACACATGGAAGGACACCTAAGTATTATAAATATGCAAAAAATATATAATTAGATAACAAATAAGGCAGAAGAAAACCCAATGCACAATGGAATTTAGGGCTATTAAAACCAGAGAAAGTGTATTGAGAACAGCAGGGAAGTGGAGGGGAATGATCATGTGAAGGAGCCGTAAGAGATGCAATAGGGACTATCTCCAAGCCAACAGTAATAAATCAAACTGATTCGAAAGTCTCTCAGTAAAAATCAAGGAAGATAGGGAAGAGCTAAGATATAGTTAGGGATATAGAAAGCAGTCATTAAATGGAATTGGTGTTGTATTTTCACTCTTTGTAGAAAATTGCATTTCTTCTGCAAGCAACAGGGGCATTGGAGTACAGTGTGAAATGTTTCTCTCTATTAAATTGTTAGTGAAATTTAGTACCAATTGTACTGAGTACCAATTCTTTAACATTAAAATTTTCATATACTTTGACTTAAAAGTTTAATTCCAGGAAGTCTATAACACTCAGTCACTACTAGACAAGAAGTTACATCAGAATGTAAACAGAAATAAGTAAATACTTATTTTCATTCCACATGTCATAACCAGTATCAATAGAGTACCTAGAAAGCAATCCATACTTAAGAATACTTACATCATTAAAGTGTTGACTAGTTTTCATAATATAGGGTGTTTTCTCATTTTTATCCACTTTCATCCATCCCTGCCCAAGAAACTCTCTAGACATCGAAGAGAGATTAAAAAACAAACAAAAACACCCTTAATAAACACAGTACAGAATCTCTGTAACCACATCTTGAGTGGATCTTAAGCATACATAAGTTTTTTTAGGAGCTAATAATACGCTAATCCCATCTTTCTCCACACCATTTTCCATGCCATGTGAAGCAGTAAATAACATGAAAATTCATTTTTCTTTTAATCCCATTCACTCATCCTAATTTTCAGTATCGTGAGCCTATTTTAAGCTGGTCTTGTCAGCTTATGCTGTTATATACATGTTGAAGTGCTGTATGAATGAAGCTGATTTGACAGTCCCCCACCAGAGACTCATCACTTCATACTACATTCACCCTTCATTAGCCCAGAGCCTTAGACTGTTTTCTTCTCAGCAAAGAGCTCAGTCTTTTAAACATGATCAAACTACAGAGGAGTCAGGGGAATGATAGAAGCAGCTGGAGGATATTATCGTTTTACGTACTCAAAACTTTCTGTCAGTAGCATGAATTAGTGTGGTGCTTGACAGCGTGTGTCAGTAACACCCTCCGTACTCACTGCAGTCACTTGCAGGACAACACTTACTCATAGGGTATGCTTCGGAAAACTATGTGGTCTAAAAGAGTTATTTGCTCTGCAAGCTCCATGGCTGACAAAGTCTCAAAGCACTCTGGTTTTGGACAATCGGACTGCAAAAATAAGAACACAATGATTTCTTTTTGCATGGAAGGGCATTTTGAAGCAAATGAACTTTCAACAGAGAGTTTTAATTAACTTCTTGCTATAAAGGAATAACAATTGCTAACAACATATGGGCAAACATCAGGCTGGGAAATCAAACGAAAACAAGCGCATGCATGTACCAAGTCTGAATATGCGCATAGCTAGTTAAAGTCTGTGTGGTCTGCTTTACTTTCCACACAATCACTATGCACCTTGTTCACTGCCAACACCCTTCTTCAGAGAAAGGCAGTGCATTTATGAGGTGGCGGTCCCTTCCAATCCCTAATGATTCTATGGTGAGTATAGTTTAGAAAGATGGGTGCGATAGCAGACATATTTACACATATATCAATGTATTTCTCCTTGTTTATATCATGTGATTTAAGTACAAATCTTACAAGTTTTGACCTGATCATCTTTGATGTGGGCTGCAAATGTTTACAGTCTCTGAAATGAGATGCACATTTTTCTATAAAAACCTAGTATTTCTGTAAAGAGTTGTAAGGTTGCAGTCATGATACATCTCATTGACTTAAAATCACAACATTTTAGTGGGAGTATTTATGTGCAAATTTCAAGATTAACTTACCATCTGAATGATGTCTTCTATTTTTAAATGGGTATCATCTTGGTCATCCTGAGAAAGAGCCCTGAAAATTTAAGTAGCAGAACATTCTGCATCAATAAAATAGTCTATGGTTATGAAAAAAACTTACAATCATGTTTGTCTAAAATAAATACTAATATGAATGCAGTTGAAGAGGTAAAGGGGAAAAATAAGTACCTAAGGTCTTACGTCTTGAGTAAAAGTGTCATGATATCAGAGTCATGTAAGCTTCCATGCTCATGGAGGCTTAAAATCCCTAACAACAGAACACACTGTAGAATGGTCAGTTACAATAACTGCTGTAGTTACCTGCTTATTACAGTGATGAGGTTTCTACATCTACCCTACTTTGACTTTAATACAAAGAAGTCTGGTGGACAAAGACTTGACAGACAAAACAACAGCAATGTTTAATCAGAAGCTATGAATCCTGAATGATCCTAGGAAACCTAAAGGTGGAAAATTGTATCTCGAGCCTCTTTCTCTGATTGAGTGGTTCTCTGAACCACTGTGATAAATGGTATTTTGGGGAAGAGTTCAAAAACGTTGGCATCTGAGAAGTGAACAAAGCTAAGTAGGCATGCATAAACAGGTGATTCACTGGGAAGTGTTCTTGTTTATCTGCACTTCCACTGTCCTATATCCAGTGTCCCACCAATGAGCTGTGAGTGTGGGGACAGACCACAGGCTGTTAGCACATTTCAGCTGTGGCAAGCACACGGTTTGCTTTCAGTAATGGAAGGGTTAATTTGTGCTTCCAATTCTACTATTACAAACCTATGTTACTTCAGATATGCATTAATGAATACAGCAGAAGTATTAAGTAGTCATTAAATACCATCCACCCTGATGTCATATCCTGTATCTTCGCACATCAAAGACGTTGCCCATTCAGTTTTAAACTTTACACTCAAAGAAACCTTGAACTGACTGGATTTATGTAATAAGGGAAAGAGAAGATTTAGGGAGAAAGAACACTATGGCAGTATGTAAAACTGCTATAAAGACATAAATAATACAGTAAGAAGTCAGTGGATTGATTCTCATCAGGGGAGATCTAGTTTCAACATTAAGTTCCGTTTTCCAGCTGCAAGTAAAGATGAGTACTGCAACAGTACTGCAGAAGTTGTATTCATCAGCTGAATTTGCAAGGAAAATTATCAGTTCTGTTGATTACAGGAAGCATAGCAACAGGTCTGGGGTTTTTGTCATGGTCCCTCCAGTTCTTTGCACTCTGTAGTAACAGACTTTCCATGTACCAGCTGGGGAAAGAGTTAAAAGAAAAAGATTATACTGCCTGGAGGTTTCAGATATGAGTGTAAGATATGGAATTTATACTATGTGGGTGGAGGGGAAGTGTTAATGCTTAGTACACTGCGTTCTTCTGTTGTGGGTTGCTGTTGTTTCCTTTTCGTTTGCCAAATTGGAAGACTAGGTTAAAATGAAATGCAGATACACAGATAAAGGATCTAAGGAAATTCCCTGCCTTCATTTTTAGCCTATCAAATCCACACAAAATGCTCATGTCTTCATAAGAATTGGAAACACTTTATGTCTAGTGGTCAAGCCATGAAAGTTTGGAATGTCTACTTATTCAGGAGAACCCTAAGATGCTTCTTCAGGCAAGAGTTTGCAGCCTTAGTAGCTGCAGAAGACTGGCAATCTGTCTTTCTGAGCAGCTTATTTTGTGCTGTATCTCATGACTAATTGCCTAGAGAAAGGTATTGTTCATCATTTGACAAAAGCATGATCTTCCCTTCTGGCACAATTATTTTCAGTTCTAACCTCATCATCTGAATTCCTTACATATAACTTTATATTGGTTGTAGTGCTCACCTCCTGTGCAGCAATGACTGTATATACTTAATACAAAATAAAATAGCAAACATGAGATTCTTAAAAGCAAAAAATACCCAACGTTTCTCCACTTTTGATGTTTAGTTTCTAATACAACAAGTAGTCATCCAGTCCCTCATTCCACAGAGACTGGTGCTTTTTCTGTAAGACAGTAGTATGAAAAAATCATTATTTTCTCCATAAATGGTCCTGTTTAAATCTGCAGAGAACAACTCAACTCCACACTGGATAAAGCTACTTTTTGATAGCATCTGGAATGGCTTTCACTTCAGTCAGTACTGTGCTCAGCTTTGGGATACCTATTTTGCACAGAGGTCTAGGAAAGTATGTTAAGCTGATGACCTCTGCTTGGGGAGTTTCTGTTGCAAGTCTTGGAGAACCTGCTGGAAGCTGGATAAGAATAATGGGTCCACATGAAAAGAGTTATGAGGTACAGAGAATGGCTGCCTGACTGTTTGACTATATCAGTTTCAGAGACGACCAAATGGGGCGACATATCAAGTGTTATCTTTACTGGGAGAGGGAAATAAACATACAAGAAGGAACTTTCTAGTTCTTAAAGTCAGCAGCTAAGATCAGACCTCTCTCATTTAAAATGTCTTCATCCCTGACCAGTTCAAATACTTAAAACAATTTTATAGCTGAAAGTATTCTCTTTGTCCTCTTATACTTTTATGGTACATAAAATATATGTAAAGTATTTTCAAAGCTGTTAGAAATTATAGAGCCTGATTGGACTAGATGGTCTTTCGAGGTCTCTTCCAATCCCTAATGTTCTGTATTGTCTGATGGAATCATACAAGACAGAAAGGTCATCAACTTTTGAACTCTGCATATCCTTGAACTTTATTTACAATTATTCTGAGGAAGAAGGAGGATTAATTGGTTCTTGAACCACTCTTCTCCTCATTTTATCAAATTATCAAAATTATTCAATATTGTTCAGCATGAACTTTACAACTTTTTCTTCACCATCATTGAAATTTTACCTAGATTTCAGGAGCTAGTAAATAAGGGTGATAAAAAATCGAACAAAACGCACGTCAGTAGGTTTGTGTAGCTCTCCTAATGAATATTTAACAAAAAGAAGCATTTTTACTGTGCAGAGAAGTCTGTTGGCCCATTGAACAAATATCTCATCAGGCAAGAAATACCAGCTGTTCTGTTTGATGACTCAAGAAGGCACGAAGCAGCTCAGTATCTCTGAAAAACACTTTCCTTGCCATTCATGTTCTCTATTGAGTGACCGTATCACTGGAACACAAAACAACCTTTCCTCCTCTTTTAATCTCTGCTGACAAAAGGGCCTGATTTTAGCACAAGTGTATATGCTCACATACACTCACAGGCTGGGTGAGTTTGTATAAAGAGACATTTGTACTCTATATCCTTCAAGGAGACAGTCCACAGAACAGATTCATATATAAGCTCAGAAAGCACAAACTTTCTTTCACACATGTTTCAACATTTAATTTATGATAAGAAATGCATTTCCTAACTTCACTCTGAACTACTCTACCATCCAGAGTCAAAAGTAGACAACAAAAACTGAAAATGCAAGGAAGGCAAGACTGACAGTGAGGGCTGTCTGTCAAACCTGAATTCTGATAGACTACGTTTTGCTATTTGAAGGCCTTTTAGATATAAAAGCCTGCAGAAAACACCTCTTCAGCCTTTTATGACACTCGCCTAGCAATTGGGTGAATGACTACTCTCATGAGGGAAATGTCAGCTGGTTCACTCCTCCTTCCCATTTTCATTCTGTCTCACAGAATCCTTTTGAATGAAAGTTTCATCAAAACTTCCAGTTATGATAAATCTGTGCTTTCACATAAAAAATGAGCTGTCAAAATCTTCAAACAAATTGATTTGTACTAACAGTAAAAAAGCACTTCGGTTCCTATATTCCTCCTCTAAGTAGGATTAGATGAAAGCACTCCAGGTAGAAGAAACCTCAAAGGAGAACATCTTTCCAAGGAGGTTGATGGACTAAGCAGCATTTCTCCAAACCAGACACTGGTATGTGAACCTGGGAGAACCTCTACACATTTCTACAAGAAAGATTCTAGTTACCTCGAGGACATCCAGGGTGGGATTCACATCCTCTGCAAGTTGCTGCCTGTGTTCTGCAACTGTTTGAGAAAAGTAGATGTCTTCTATGATCTCTGGAGGAGTAGTCCAGAGATGTCTAATTAGGATGCCTAATTTTTGACAATTTTGTGTTTGCAATGAACAATTTTGAATTGGTTCTGTCTCTGAATTGACTAGCAAATTAAACAGATTAAGGATTAGAAGGATTCCTTCATGATGCCTCAGTAGCAGAGACATTTCTGACGCAGCCACAAGTGTGTATTGAGTTTCAGGGGGACAGCAGGTCACTGCTTAGAACTAGTGAGTCTATCAGTTTTGTTAAAGCTTACATACTTTCCAATTTTAATAATGATGTGCAATAAAAAAATTAAGCACTGGAACAGGCTGCCCAGGGGGGTTGGGGAGTCTCCCTCACTGGAGATATTCAAGACTCAACTGGATAGGTTCCTGTGTGACTTGGTTTAGGTGATCCTGCTGTGGCAGGCGGATTGGACTAGATGATCTTTCGAGGTCCCTTCCTTCATGATTCTATGATTCTACGATTCTATAAGACTTGTGAAAAAGCAATGTCACTGCCACAGGCATACGGTTACACAGAAGCAACTTCATTTAAATGCAGATTAGTCCTTAAATCATGGAATTTCCTCCTCTTAGTTAATCTTGTTGTCCACAAGTGACAGCAGTAGATTTCAAAACTTGGAAACCACTCTTAGTTACCTTAGTTCCCAAGATGAATTCCTCCTCTCACTGACAGGGCACAACACACTCGTGTCTTTCACTTCTGTTGAATGATTTTTTTTGGTCCTGTATCAGAATTGCTCCAATACACTCTTTTTGGTTACTGAAGCAATTTCCATTCCTAGATAATTCATTTCTCCTTTCCAGGTGACAACAAATTTTACATGGCTGGTCCAAGCACTTCAGGTTGTAGTTTTAAACAGCATAAGACTTTTGGGCAATTTGTTTTACACAATAAAATTTTTAATGTGGAGATGATACCCTGAAATGAAAGGCGGGAAGACTGGTGAAGGGTCTGGAGTGGCTGATGGACCGGGTGCTGGTTAGTCTGAAGAGGATGTTGATGAGAGACCTTACTGCTGTTCACAACTACCTTAAAGGAGGTTTTGAAGAGGTGTAGGTTGGTCTCTTTCAGAATGAACAAGTGATAGGATAAAAGGAAATGGCCTCAAATGCACCGGGTTAGTTAACATTGGACACGAGGGAAAAATTCTTTATTGAAAGGCTTGTCAGGCCTTGGATTATCAGTCTGCCCAGGGAGGAGGTTGAATTGTTATTCCTCGTTATGCTTAAAAGTTGTGTAGATCTGGAGCTTAGGGACATGATTTAGCAGTGGCCTTAGGACAGCTGGACTCAGTCTTGAAGGTCTTTTCCAACTAAATGATTCTGTGATTCTATGGCATCATCTTGACTGCAGTGTAACAACAGTTTATCTTATGAAAGTTGTAGATACATGACATCTTCCATCAGAAAGTTTCTTCATGCCACAACTCTTAACTGAAAGTTTATGAGCAGTTTGTATAATAAACATACAGATGGGATATGTGAAGCATTTCAGCTGCTACTGGAGTATGTTTGATCCTGAAAACATAACAAAGGTTTTCAAACACTTGGGACTGCAACACTGTGTCACTGATGCATATTTGACTTAATGTTGAAATAGTATTTAAGTAGCATTTACATTTACTTTAAATTGAATCTGACTCAAAATAGCATTGGAATATTTCAGATACAAGTTGTCCAGCATGCTTGGAGCACTGACAGTCCTGAAAAGCAATAAAGGATTTTGATCACCAGTGTAAGCCAAGTCTTAAATCTCATGCCTCTTTAAAAGGAAAAGGGAACATCCATGAAGCATTTGAAAGGACTAGTATGCATCTGGGACCATCAACAGCTCTTTTCCCAGTGCTTGTTTGTGGGATGTAACCAAGTACTTATGTGACCAAACCTAGAGTCAAACTGTGTTTGAAAAGCCTAGAGGATTAGAGTATGCAGCTGCAAACCCTGATGACAGATGACTTGACTGAAGACCGTATCTCAGGTAATCTTCATTCTCAGTTTGCAACAGAAACTCCCACTGAGAACTTGGACAGATCATTTAATTTCTGCTTTACTTGCTGCTTGTAAAGTGCCATTATCCTTTCCAGAAATATTGTCATGACAAAGTCTTTGAAAATGATTTTTTAAAAATGCTTCCTGTTTCTACCAAATGCTTCAAATGACTTAGTTCTTCATAAATTCCAGGAAATTCCTGTGCATATATCATATTTTAACTAAAAAATATTTTGTGAGTATGATTTTATTTCACTGCTCCTTCTTTTTGCTTTTCCTTTCCCCAGTGCTCAGTTTTTTAAAATCTACCTTTTTCCAAATGTTCACTACTTACAGGATACAGCATTTAGTTAATTTTGGTGAAAACAATTACTGTGTAAAAATCTGCAAAATGGCAAAAAAAATCTGTATGACTGTTTCAAGAACTCTGAAAAATGTTTAATGACACTATCTGATTAACGGTACTCACTAGTTCATACAGTGTGCTCAGACACCATAGTAATAATTGCTAGAAGAGAAGAAAGGACAAACAGTAACCACCATTACAGAACAGCAGGAAAAGGCATGAGGGCATCTTCAGTTTTACTCGATTACCAAGGTCCCAGTTTTTTGTGCAACAGCCAATCTGGGTTTATTTTCTCACATTATCTTAAGAAGCTAAAGGTCTTAAAGTAATTTTTCTGACTGCAAGCAATCTGACAGTATCTTTTCTGTCATGCATATTATTAAAATCCACTATCTTAATGCTTCTCACTCTTCCTGCTTGCTTGTGTTCCAAGGCAATACGTGAAACAAACAATTTCACTTGGAACAGGAACATACGTGGTACTGATAAAAAGGAGGTTTATTGTTATTTATGCAAATATTTAGCAATGTCCAACTGTCAAGAAGTGCTTTTACTAAGAATTTATCTTTGTTTCTTATCCTTTGTTTGACTTTCTTGCCCCCGTGTCAATAATACTCCTCTTATTCTTTTTCATACAAGTATCTTATACGAAAACTTGTCAAATGCTGTTAGGAAATTCAGACATATTGCATTTGTTGCACCCTTTCTGGCTTTCCAGCACCACACAACACCAGTGACAAAGCATGTCATAGAGGAAAGGCTGAGGTAGCTGGGTCTCTTCAGCTTGGAGAAGAAGAGAGGGGTGACCTCATTAATGTCTATAAATATGTGAAGGGTGGGTGTCAGGAGGATGTAGCCAGACTCTTCTCAGTGTCATGTAGTGATAGGTCAAGGGGCAATGGGTGCAAGCTGGAACATAGGAGGTTGCACATACATATGAAAAGGAACTTCTTCACAGTGAGGGTAACGGAGCACTGGAACAGGCTGCCCAGGGTGGTTGTGGAGTGTCCTTCTCTGGAGACGTTTAAAACTCACCTGGATGTGTTCCTGTGCGACTTGGTCTAGGTGATCCTCCTAATGATTTCTAATGATTCTATTATTCTATGATCTGTGCTTTTTTACTATATCTAGTCTCTAAATGTTTACAGCTCCTTTGTGCTGAAGAACAACGTACCTGAAAATCAGTGGCTATAAAAAGTACTGTCCGCTTAGTGGACAGAATTTTTTTCACTGTTAAATGTGTATATCAAGATCTGACTCTCTAGCATGTGTAGACGCTCCACTCTGTAATGATAACCCCAAGAAATAACATTAGATGTTCTAACCCTAATTTAAATAGTTCTAGTCATGCAGAAGCATGACATCTTTTATTTCCTGGCACTAATTAATAAGAATGTCCTCAAAAAACTTTGAACATAGTGACAACATGAAGGAGCAAGTATAGTCTTGTTAGGATATCATGATGTGTTAGGCTATCACCAGCCTCTCAGGAGCTTAGCAGAGTAGAGGGCTCATTACTGAGCAGCATTTGTCTGTGCTGCATAGAGGCTGAACCCATGGCTGCTAGCCATTCTACAGCAAAATCTAATACAGGTATTTGTATGAATATGAAAGACATTTAAAACACTCTGTTTTACATGAAATAAAATATTAAGGAAATTTCAAAAGCAAATACTCTGGGGAAAAAGCGAAGCCTGTGAATGTTGTATGATCCCCTATTTCACAGGCCACAGTTAACATACTAAACTATAAGAAAGTATTTACCTCAGTATATTTGCAGTAGCTTTCCTTTCTTGTGGCAGAAGGTCAGGGTCTCTCAAAACTTCTTCCAGCAAATTCAACACATTCATTTTCAGCTCGTTGTTCAGCTCAAAGTCCTACAAAGGAAAATTATTTTATTTCCTTTTCACAATTTTAATTAATTCTAATTACTTTAATTATTTTATTGAATAAAATCAAACAATAGAACAATATATGAGCTTTAAGGTAGAAACATACAGACAAGCCTGCGTGTGCTTTTTGGGTTTCACTTTACTGTAATTGTATTATCAAAGTAATAAACAGTAAAACTATCCTTTTAAGTTATTTTTATGTAAAGGGCGGGTCAAGAGGATGTCAAGAGGATGAAGCCAAGCTCTGCTCACTGGCATCCTGTGATAGGACAAGGGGCAATGGGTGTAAGCTGGAGCACAGGATGTTCCACATAAATATGAGAAGGAACTTCTTCATGGGTGATGAAGCATTGGAACAGGCTGCCCAGGAGGGTTGTAGAGTCTCCTTCTCTGGAGATATTTAATACCTGCTTGGACATGTTCTGTGCTACTTGATCTAAGTGGTCCTGCTCTGGCAGGGGGACTGGACTAAATGATCTTTCGAGGTCTCTTCCAATCCCTAACATTCTGTGATTCCATGATTTTGATAAGAAAAATAAACTAAAAACCTTCAGTCATCTAGTGCACCAGGAACTCTGAGGCACAAATTGTCTTCTGTTCATTATTTCCTTTTTGGGGTGAGGACATGGGTCAGAAAAAAAGGATTAAGTACATCAACGTCTGGCTACAAGACTGGTGTTACAGGCAGGGCTTTGGGTTCTTTCAGACACCAGGCTTAGTAGGTACAAACAGGAGGGATTTAACTCAGAGGGGAAAAAGGGTTCTGGGGCAGGAGCTAGCAAGGCTCATTCAGAGGACTTTAAACTAGATTCGATGGGGGGTGGGATAGTTGATGGGCGAGCACCAGTGGGGCAGAACTCTGATCTTGAGGAAGAACAGGTGACCCCTCACTGTCCTAGGGTGAAATCAGAGCGCTCAGCTCGCTCCCTGAAATGCCTGTACACCAATGCACGCAGCATGGGGAATAAGCAGGAGGAGTTAGAAATCTGTGTCCAGTCAGGCCATTAAGATTTGGTAGCGATTATGGAGACCTGGTGGGACAGCTCACATGACTGGAATGTGGTCATGGATGGCTACGTCCTTTTTAGAAGGGACAGGTCAGCAAAGCAGGGTGGGACAGTTGCCCTCTATGTGAGAGAAAAACTGGAATGTATT
>VXBP01003756.1:0-19647 GCA_013400115.1 Rhinopomastus cyanomelas
TTATCATTACTGTGATACTGTGATACTGTGAATTATGACTTTTGATTCTCTTTCCTATGTTAAATGATTCTAGACTCATGTGTTAGCCTACAGTGACAAAGTACTTGTAATCACTGAAGACCAATCCATTATATCTCACTGTTAAGTTTCTAATTTTGAACAACAGTATGAATCAGATCTTTAAAACTTGGTATCCAAAGAACTACAGAAAGTCCCAAAGAAGAAAGCTATCCAAATGCCTTCCCCAAAAGGTATAAATATGTTATTTGAGTACAGTATAATTACAGTAAAGTGAATAGAGTGGATGTTTAAAGAATAAAAACTTGTAGTGTTTTCTCAATGGAAGAATAAAAGAATGACGATTGAAATTACACATTAAATTGGTAACAGGGGTGTGATATGTATTGAAATAGAGTAAGATACATCAGACTCTAAAAGGAGATGGGTGACAAGAATCTCCTTATCAAGACAAAGCTTGCCCATCGTAGATGTGACTTCAGCCTGCTTGAAATTCTTGTTTTCACCATGTAAATCTTCATTTACCATCTCTAACGCACCCCTCAGGTTCTGCTCTCAAGCCACATATGGAGGACCAACATCCCACCCCATTTTCAGCCTGTAGTAGGAGTCCCTCTATGTGTTGGATGGTCAGCCTGTCTGGTGTTCTCTGAAGGAAAGCACAGGGAACAGAGGAAAATGCATGATCAGGGTATTGCGCGCCTTGCTGTGCACAACTGTGAGTAACCCTAGGAGCAATGGCAGAGCTGAACCAAACTCATTACAATCCATCCCCTTCATGAGGACCTGCAATAACCCAGGAAGCTAGAAGAGCAGCAAAAACTGTTGCCTTAGCATTTATGTCAGGAAAACATACACAGAGAGAAAAATTAAAAAAAATCAGTGAATTTGGTTGCAGTAGTAGGTTTGAAACAAAGCACATGGTCTGTGCACGGAGGCCTTTGGAGACAGCCTTCAAACAGCCGGGGGTCTCCAGGCAAGCCAGACACTGTGGTGTTGAAGATTTTAGCTGCAGCATGTTAAAAAGTCTACAGTCAGAAAAAGAGTCCTGCTTGAACTTTGAGTCAAATAAGGAAGAGCAGAGCACTGCTTGCAGCTGCATGCACAGAGCTCGAAGGCAAGGGCAGAGCCTTGAGACCTTGAGCAGTGATGTTGGTGGGAAGACAAGGTTCAACTGCAATCTTTCTGAAAACAGGTCCTTCACATAAAGAAAATGCTTAAACTCAGGGGCTCCTCTGTGCCATGTGTTCTGGTAATAACACAGAACACTTCTGGAGGAAGCCATGCTAGTACCAAGCTGGGTAAAATATCCATTCAGATATTTATGGAGAATGAGCAGAATCACAACAACTTCACAGATGATAGGGACTATTCATCCTCAGAGTTCTAATGAGAGCCCATAGCCTACGATAGGATCATGCTAACCCATTGCCCTCCACTCCCAGATAGCATAGGATATTAAAGGGACAAAAAGCACATGTTAAATAGTTGGCTTGTGCCTTGTGCCTTGTGATTATCCTCCTTCTTCCCGAATAACAACCTCCTCTTCTCTATTTATATTCATGTCTATATTTAATGCTTACTGAAGACTACAGACTTGTGTTTGATGTTCAGCTGAAGACATGATTCATCACAATTCTCATTTTTAGTAATGGAAAAAGGCTGTGGTAGAAAAAAACAGATGAGACTGCTTTTCATCTTGGTAGCCATGTAACCTTTATGTGAACTTGGAAAGTCATACAAAGAATGGCAGCCTCAGCCTATCTCGAGTGATTCACAAAGTTTCCTGAATGCTGCACGATCTCCCTTAGCAGCATCTGATTTCTTCTTCTTTATAGAACATTTGTTAAAAATAGACGGCTAATCACCCATTCCTTGACCTACCATTTCTGTTGTTGTTTTTAACATGAGATGTGAAAAACATTCTATTTATTATTTTAAAAAAATTTAAAACAGATGTTATCATTCTACGTCTCTACTCTTAAGAATGAAAAACAAGGGGTCTACATCAATTATTAACTTGTTTTTCAGAATGTACCCTGCAACCAGAGCCATGAGTGTTATGACTCCCAACCAGGAGGCCAGAGGGGTGCATGGCACTCCCATCCCAGCCACAGATCACAGCCTTCTAAGAACAACCAAAGCAAGCAGCCAAGGGGGCTCTGATACCTGTTCACGGCAAAAAACAGTCTAGTGCTCTTCCTTATGAAAAAAACCAGGCTATTTTTGACATGGAATATATATGCTCATACCATCCTATGCATCCTTGGGGTTCAATATATTCCTACACATAGAAGCTACTTGCTAGCTACTAATTTGCACAGCTTCATAAATGTCTTTGCACAGAAAATACCTTCCTCCTTTCCAAACTAGATAATTTGCCTTATTAATTAATGAAAAATAGTCTGCTAGACATCAGACATAAGTGACATAAATGACACTATAATTCAGGAATATAATTTACTGCTAACTTTAAATACCAATGTGAGACATTGGAATTCCACTAGAATATGTGAATTCATTAAACTGACGTTATTTGCATTTTCCACAATGTGTTCTTTACACAAATAAGAAAAAGTGTACATGACTTCCAAGTTCACAGTTGCTAATAAGGCTACTGTGGTTTGGTTTGAACTGAAAACTCTCTTGATTTCTGGAAAAGGAAAAGTATGCATCCTTCATCTTTCTCAACCCTGCTTTTCACAAAGGAGCTTCAGTCAAAGGTGGATTACAGTGAGGAAACCAAAGATCTGGCTGAAACTGCACCCATGTGAAGTGAAGACAAACCAGAAGATGTAAGGACTGAAGAACTAGCCTTGAAAAAAGCAGGTGAATCACATCCCAGCACCATTTGCTCAAAATTGCTCCTCAAGTCCAAAATGTCCTGAAGTGTCTCCCATGCCAAGAAGCCAACATCCAGCTCTCAAATACATCCTCTCCTGGCAAAGAAATGGAGTAAGCATCTCAGCCCCAAATGCCTGCTGCAGTGATGGGATAGGGCAGAGGACACACTGGGGTGCTCATGTAGGAACAAGGTCCTGTCAGTGAGAGGATGCTGTGCCCAGGACCATGGATACCTGAGCATTTATCCTACCAGTACCACTGCCTGAGAGAGTTTCAGCAAGCGTTCCCGTGCAATCCAGCCCTTACACTTCCCTGTGTGTCTCTCTCCTCAAACTGGTACCCAGTTTTGCAATGTCCATGGATGTTCAGGTCCTCCAAAAAGCCAGCCTGTGACCTCCTCTGATCCAGGCATCACTCCAACTGTCCACCACACCTGGTGGGCAAAAAGAGTCACTTCTGCCTAATATTTAAGCTGCAGCTCCCAGGATCAGTGCCAGTCCTGGCCACACCTTTCTCCTTCTTCCCTCCTCTTCCTCCTACTGGGTGTCCCACAACTCATACAGCCCCTCATCTGTACCAGGTCAACTGGTTGTGGTGGGCACAGCTAGACCAGTTGAGTTAAGCTGGTTTTTTTTGTTGAGCTGCATTGTAGGTGACTGCTTTTGTGACTTCCTGATAGTCAAGGGAGCCAGAACGAGTTGAGTAGGAAGTCAGTGCTGCTGAGCTGGCTTTGCTGCCAGAAGAAAGCCTTGTTCAAATACAGCTGCAGTGTTCATTGAGATATCTGGGACTGAGCACCTCATGAAACATTTTAATCTGCACTGCCACACAGCTGCTTACCACGACACTGGGTAGCAGTGTCGTCTTTGCACGTGTACACCTCATCTCTGAACTTCTTTCCAAATAGTGTGCCATATTTTCTCCAGCAGCCTTACCTCGTCCGTTCCTCTTGCCAGTGCTGCCTGTGTGCCTGGCTGGTGAGGCAGGGAAGCCAGTGCTGTAGGATGCTCAAGAGAGGAACTGAGCAATGCAGGAAGACACTAGAATGGCTCTGTTACAAATCAAGGCGGTTACAATTTATATGTGAAGGCAACAGTTCCACCAAGTTCTTCCACAATAACGAGCTTGACAGCACCACATAAGGGCAAATCTGGCCCACCTTGCTGTAGATGTGTGAAGACACTAAAACCAGAACAACATGTGAGACGCAGCTCTGTTTTCCCGGCATCTCCATTCCTCCCTACATGCTTATAAAAATCTACAATCAAAACCCACTTCTCTCCTTGTTATTCTTGCATTATAATAATTTGTAAATTTTTTTCTTTAATTATCCCTTCCTACATATCCTTGAGACTAATAGGGTAAAGAATAATACAACATTGCAATTGAATTGCAAATGTGTTGCACATGACTGTCCTATTAATTTCATAGCAGTGATGTGTTATGAAACACAGATTGAAGAAAAGAGGGTAGTGATTTGTTTACAAATATGTTAGTTAGGTGGAGAAAATGCTATGTCACCTGAGAAAATTACTGATTGCAAAGCGTGCCTTCCAGCACAGATTTAGAAGGCAAAATGTAGTTAATAAAACTACTTTTATGGTTTTTCTTACAGCTTTTTAGCATAAATAGCTAATAACCAATTTACATTAATGGTACTGGCACAAATGTAAATTAGGGTCTTTCTGTATTGCCAGACAGTTGTCTTTGGCCATTTCATTAAATGGAGAGATCTGAAATATATATATACTTCCAGAGCCTGCCCAAGGAATAGTAATACGGAAAATAAATTGCACTGCACACCTGGTTACATGTGGGGGCCCTACAAAGAGTGTGTGTGCTTTTCACACACAAGCCAATTATCATAGAATCATAGGATCATTACGGATTGGAAGGGACCTCGAAAGATCTTCTAGTCCAATCCGCCTGACACAGTAGGATCACCTACCCAAGCTGCACAGGGACACATCCAGATGGGTCTTAAACATCTCCAGTGAAGGAGACTCCACAACCTCCCTGGGCAGCCTGTTCCAGTGCTCCATCACCCTCACTGGGAAGAAGTTCCTTCTCATATTGATGTGGAACCTTCTATGTTCCAGCTTACAATCATTTCCCCTCATCCTATCACTCTCAGTGTCATCTAATGATAGGACGAGGGGCAATGGCGTAAGCTACAACATAGAAGGTTCCACATCAATTTGAGAAGGAACTCGGTGAGGGTGACGGAGCACTGGAACAGGTTGCCCAGGGTGGTTGTGGAGTCTCCTTCACTGGAGATGCTCAAGACCCGCCTGGATGTGTTCCGGTGTGACTTGGTCTAGGTGATCCTGCTGTGGCAGGGGGGTTGGACTATATGATCTTTCAAGGTCCCTTTCAATACCCAATGATTCTGTGATTCTGCGATTGAGAAGAAGCTGGCTCCATCTTCCTGACACCCACCCTTCAGATATTCATAAACATTAATGAGAAGATCACAACTTGAGCAGGCAGTTATTGTCCCAAATTAACAGGCTTTCCAGTCTCACATAGCATTTCAAGATTTCAGCTGTTTTCTTGTTCTGAGTCACAAGCCCCAAGATCTTGTGAAGCTGATTGTCATTCACTCCATCAAAAAGAGAAAGTTGGAAAAGCATGTAATTTTTCCAGGGTTGTTCATTTAAAAGAAGGGGATTTGCCTCTGCACACACAACAGTTCTGCTGGGGACATGGGCAGCCAACATATTAGAAACAGGGCCATCCCTACCCTCCACCACTGGAACAGGGCTCTCCAGATCTGGATCTCCTCCGCTATCAATCGCTTTCCAGCTCCTGACTAGTGTAAAGCAGACTTCACCTCACCACAGTGAAACCATTATCTACAGCTGAGAAAGACACACCTTCTACTTTCTCCAGCATAGTAAGTGATGTGGAACCTTACATGGAATTTATATCACTAGCTCTCCCCATTGTCTCTCTGATGGTTTGACACCTAGAAAAAGGGATGGTTGCAACACAATGATTTTTGTCAGTTTAGGCGGCAGGTGTAGAAAGGGACCTATATGGACTACTAAATCAATGCCTCTGCTAGCCAAAGATCAAATGTTGGCAGATTACTGGCAAGACACAAAATATCTTCTTGCTGTAGCAACAGAGATTTTCCATTTCAGGGCTCATTCATCTGGGGTCTTTCATATTCACAGGGTCTTTCTTTAGTCATGCTATTCAAGCAGCCACTGTATATACTGAAAACCTTTTTTCCCCATATACCCTGAGTGTGCTGCTGTAGAAACAATAAATCATGAATCTATTTCCAGTTTCATTACCCTTTATGTGATATTGGTACAAAAGCATTCTTTCCCTTTATTTGCCCATTTCTTAGATGGAGACTAGAAGAAAGGCTTCTTCTTTTTATACAATTAGCATTAAGCTGTTTCCATTTCATCAATACAGAAGGCAAGGGACGTGTTCCAGAGTAAGAGGATTTTACAGCAAGGAAAAGGGATGCATACATTAGTTGTGTGTTGTTTTGCTTCCAAGTACAAAGTGCACTGTACTGAGTTTTGCTGTCATCAACACCAGTATAACACCTCCAAAAAAATCGCTAATGAACTCACAGTCACTTTTTTCCTTTGAACACGCAAAGCCATCATAAAGAATCATTATGTAAATATACCTATATACGTCAACGACAGCTCCCTCTTTTCCTCACTGTGAGCAATGTCATTGTGGCAGATTGACAGAATTACAGTAGATCTCAGTCTTGTACTTACTGTCCATTTTAATAAATCCAGAATCATTTCGTTAAAGTTTATCAAATTCTGTTGATGCAACTCCAAAATAAATCAGGTCAGAAATAAGCTTCATGACCTTTGGGTCCTCCTGTCTACTACATGCACAGAACATAATGAACTAAGTAAACATACTAGAAAAGATAATGCTATTCCTATACAAACTATTAAAAGCAATTAGCATCAATAATACAACATGAGTGTTATGGCTGGCCAAGACTTACAATAAGTGAAAGAGGAGAATCATTTCTATGGAGTCATAACACCAGGAGACAGAACCCTTCATAGGAGTAAATGCCCCAACCTTGTTCTGGTTTGTCAATTATTTAAAGTAGTCACCACCTGATTGCAATTAGGTGGACTAAGTCAAAGACTTCACAGTTTCATTTCCATTCATAAGCAAAAAATACTGATGCTCTAGCTGGCTTATGTGGCTCTCTTGCATACTGTGAGCCATACAAACAATAAATTGGTCTAATTATTATTCAGGTTACACTTATACCATCTGATTCAAAACCCATTATCTGAATACAAAATTTCAAAGGGATTCCACAAGGTTGTATCAAATCTGCAATGCAAATGCCAAGTTTGTAGAGTCAAAATTAGCTGGCTACACCAGCATAATTTCAGCATAACTATTAAAGTCAATGGGGTTACTCTGATTTATGAGAGTCTGAGAGAAGAATCTAACCATTAGTGGTTTGAGCTAGAATATCATGAATGTCATTTTATCAAGGTTTCTGGGTGATCTGGGGGTTCCCTGAATGGGAAAACTCAGGGTACAAGAGAAGGCAGCCGCTGAGGTTTGGGTACTCTCATGGGAGAAGCCGGGCAAACACCATGGCAGGGTGTGGAGCCAGAGTCTTTAAGGGCAGCAAAACTGGAAGTCGCACTCAGACTGCATGCAGCAGGGAGACCAAAGCCACTTTAGATGCTTCAGCCGCTTTAGCTGCTTCAGCCGCTTCAGCTGCCAGGGGGCAATTAAAAAAAAAATAACGGTAACAAAGCTGCAGCAGAGGAAGACCACACTTCAGTCACCACTGCACATGGATGTGGGAAAACAAACAGAGGTCCCCCAACAATATGAGGCTGTGCAGGTGACAGGTTGCCAAGAATGTAGCACTTTTTTACATTTTCCTGGCTGCAAAAGGTGCGAGCAGGTAGATTATCTGCTTCACTGGGCAGCACTGTTACAAGAACCCTTCTCGAAAGGCTGCAAGCTGAACTAAAAAGGCTCAGAAGAATTAGAGAGGCTGAAATAAGGGTAGACTGGTGAAGATAGGCTCCGCAGTCTGGACAACAGCTAAATAAGAGCCAGATTTGAGGGGCACTTGTATCCTATACTTCTTAGGTGCAGGACAGAAGCCCAAGTAAGAGGGGTGAGTGAAGACAAGTGCAGGGTCATGGCAGAAGGTGTTTACCACCCTTGTCTGACTCATCTCCCCAGTTGCCACTGAGTAATAGATAAACCCCCTATTGGAAGACAGCCAGTCTAATAAGAATATAGAGGATAGAGAACTCACACTGGAGGTCCTGGCAAAGTCACTTAAATCCAGGAAATCTTCCAGTAATATGATGACCTCCTCCACAAAGAAGAGAAGGGTGCTAGTTATTGGAGACTCGCTCCTGAAAGAGACAGAGGACCCAATATGCAGAGGTGACCCTCATCATAGGGAAGTCTGCAGGACCTAGCAAAGATGATGGAGAGTGGCTTAGCAATGGCTTCCTTCATCTCCCTTAGTACACGCGGGTGCATCCCATCTGGGCCCATGGATTTGTGAACGTCCAGTTTGCTGCAAAAAAGCAGTCTTTGAATGTTGACCAGCTATCCTGAGCTCCCTTTCCTGCCCGTACCCTGTCCCATGGGATTTCCCCTAGCAATTGCTTGAAAAGGCCAAAGTTGGCCCTCCTGAAGTCCAGGGTTGTGATTCTGCTAGCTATTCTGTCCCTACTACAGGAGACCCTGAACTCTACTATCTCATGGTCGCTGCAACCAAGGCAACCCTCAACCTTCACTGCTTCAACCAGACCCGCCCTGTTGGTGAGTACAAGATTCAGCAGTGCTCCTCTCCTAGTGGGATCCTTTACCATCTGCATCAGGAAATTGTCACCAATGCACAAATGGCTGCTGCAACCTCAGACCACATCTAATAAGAAGGCAACATCTGCTGTTCTGAAGCACTGAATGGGTTAAAAAGCTGGGTAAAACTATGTTTGCTTCTCCTGAGGTTGGCTGGTTCTGGTTGCTATAACAGCTGGAGAGCTAACAGTGATTCTTTGATGATGGTGTCAACATCCTCAGCAGCCACTGGCCTATAAAAGCCACGGGGCGCCAGCAGTCACCTGCACCCCTCACATACATGCAATATTTTACAGCTAAATAAAGCTCTCTGCAAGGCAAATGAGTTGCCATGACTTTTCAAAAGTTGTCTCCTGCAAGGAAAAAATCCATTTCTTTATTGCTAGGAATAGTACTGTTTGCAAGAAAAGGATGCCACATAAGGCCCGTCTTCCTAGAAAAGCCCTACAGACAAAGCTCAGGAGAGCTTGGCTGCTAGGTTGATGCTGCATACATTCCCTCCTGAAGCTCTAAATACCTTGATATTGTTACTACGGTACAGAATTGCATCTACCTCATTCTGGCAACTTTTCCTAAAGTCCTACTTTCCCTTTTACAAAGGTGCTAAAAAAATTTACAAAGGCACAGACTTAATAGCTTGGGTTTAGTCAGTCAAAATCAAGGACAGGTATGGAATAGCTGTTTGAAAAACTATCAGGCAGCACATCCAATGGAAGGTAAATGCAAGATACAGATATACAGAGTGCAGTCCAGATTGCCCCATTTGCCCAGTCACAGCATCAGCACTACATCATAGAATCACAGAATCACAGAATGGCAGAGGTTCGAAGGGATCTCTGAGATCATCTAGTCCAACCTCTCACCAAAAACAGGATCACCCAGGAACATGCACAGGTGAGTTTTGAAACTCTCCAGAGGAGATTCTTTACAGCCTCCCTGTGCAGCCTGTTTCAAGGCTCCATTGCCTTCACAGTAAATAAATCCTTTATGATGTTCAGGTGGAACCTCCTGTGCTCTAAACTGTATCTGTTGCCCCTCATCCTATCATGTGGCACCACTGAAAAGAGACTGGTCCCTTCTTGACACCTACCATTCAGCCATTTATAGATATTAATAAGATTCCCTCTCAGCTTTCTCCAGACTGAAGAGCCCCAGTTCTCTCAGCCTTTTCTCATAGGAGAAATGTTCAAGTCCCTTAATCATAACAGCCCTCCATTGGACTATCTTTAGCAGTTCCCTGTCTCTCTTGAACTGGGGAGCCCAGAATTAGCCAGTATTTCAGGTGTGGTCACACCAGAGCAGAGTAGAGGGGAAGAAGAACCTCCTTTGACCTGCTGGATACACCCCAGCATACCATTTGCCTTCTTGTCCACAAGGGCACATTGGCATCCCATAGGTAACTTACCAGGACTCCAAGGTCTTTTTCCATGGAACTGCCTTCCAGAAGGACAACCCCTAATCTGTACTGGTGCATACCCTAATCTAACTGATCTGTAAATGTGCTTTGGATTATGGATGTGCAAGAGGAGCCATACAAAATCAGTTTTTGTTCCATTTAAATTAAAGACACCAGTAAAAAGATAATAAATATCACTCCCTGCTTTATGCAGATGGCAGTATCCATCACGAAATGATTTAAAATCCTTGTTCAAAAGGCAGTCTTGAGGATGCTGCTCTGTGCTGCCTTGCTGAGAGATGCAGTGCCATATCCACAGGCTGCAGCTGCAAAGGAAGTTCCTCATCAGCCTCTCCATGTCCCAGACAGCAGCAACCATATCTGAGGTATCCTGTGGAAGTTAAAATCTTGCTGGAACATTTTGACCAGGGGCCTGGGCATGAGCCCTCCAGTGTGTCTCATACCTGGCCTGTGCTACACTGTATCGCTTGCCACACCTGCACCATTTCATTTCAGAGAAGTAAACACAGGATGCTCCAGGCTATCCATGGCCGTAGAAAGGATATGGCAATAACTACCCTGTCGCTGAGCATGTTACTTCTCAGACAGTATCTCTAGGAGAGAAAAAATTCTGCCTGGGGTCTTTACAAATCCAGAGAGTGTACAGGAACACATTAATTGCTTATGGCAATTTCTGATGCCTGGAATCCCCTTCAGTGCCCATTTGTAATACTCTCTGGGAAGAGTGAGGGAAATGTGAAAATTCTCATCAAGGAAAAATTACATCAAGGAGGAAGATGTATCAGGAGCACAGCAACATCATCCCAGCACTGTCTGCTGACGTAGTAGGCCAGAGTACCTTGGCAGTGAGAAAGTCCCAGTAAGTACTTGCCACAGCCATCATATATGCCAGCCCATTGCACCTCCTGCTGCTGTCCTGGACAGCTCTGCTTTTGCTTGATGGCACTCCACTATGCAGTTGAAACACAAACATGCAGGTTTCTTGTAGCCTCCGCTGAGGACTGGAGCATCACCAGCTTCAAATACAACCAACAACATTGGGTGTAATTAAAAAAAAATAATTAGGCAAATACTAGCCTAAAATTGTGATCAATTATGTGTCTGTCTTACGTTTATCTCCTGTCAAATGCAGTGGCATTTCCCTTGCAAAAGCCTCAGCAGCAGTGTCACTGCATTCTGGTACCCCTCCACCTCACAGAAGGCAGCAAGCCTGTTCACCCTGCACAAAAAGTTGTCCCTGGAGCATATCTATCAGACTCTGCTCTTCTTTGGCCAGAGGCTCTGTTCTCTTTTCCCACTCTTTCCTTCAGGAAGAAGTTTCTAGAAGGTCTCACTGATAAACTGGCAGATGGGCTAACTCCTGCCGTATGCTATTAATCTCTTCTAATTGCTAGGTGGTAGAATACTAAAAGGGGTTTCTTTGGTGACTGGTTTGTTGCATGCAGTGTAGTTTTGTTTGCAATCCCCATATGGGGTTGTTTATTTCTAAACGTCAGTGTTTTCTACCCATCTGTGTGTAAGGACAGAAGTACAAGAAATCTCACATTTGAAATAACTTATGGCCGTGTTTCATAAAAATATAAAAATAAAAGCAATTAAAGAAAGTGGCCTTATATATGCCAGTCTCAAAACAGGATTAATTAAATTACAAACATAACAAGTTTCATTTACAAAGATACCAAGGCATTTCTAGAGAAGGCTTCCTTCAAAGTTGGAAGCAGTGTAGCATCTCCAGCAAACTATCATGGCAAGTGCCACCTGGCCTGCATGGCGACTGCATGGTGACTGCTACCTGCAGCAGGTCTCTGCAGGCCACCCAGCAAAGTGACAGCTGAGCTGCCTGTGGCAGACATATCTGGTGAAGGGTACATTTAGGCAGCTGGTGAGGTGTGAATGGAGCCACTGTCCTTCAGAAGATGTCTCTGATGAGGGCCAGGAACCATTTGGTTTATAAAAAATGTTCATGTTAGCATGGACAATCTTCTCTACAGAGGATCCTGGACAGGATTCATTTCATTACCTAATGAACCCCCGAGAGTGTCAAGGTAGGCAGATCCTATACTATACTTTGTTGCCTCGCAGAGACCCACAGTTGCACCTGGACAAAGAACAGCTGACTTTGGTCTAACTGAGACATTTTGGTTGGTTGGTCTGAGTATCCAGTCTTGGTATGAAAACATCACGAAATAGAAATATAATTTGTTGCCTCCATGGCTTGCTCCAGAAATTCCACTCAGCCTGCACTAGAGCTCGTTACTCCTTTCCCCACTACATAAAATACTCTTCTAACAGCTGCTGCTTTCTTCCCACTAAAGTATTACCACACCACCAATCTGGCACGTAACAGAGACAACAAACGCTTTGATCTCAGATTCTGGACACACTAAAGATTGGTGAGCTGGATTGGAGTAGCTTCTCCATGACCTTCATTTGACAAGATGAAGCTCCTCAGGTGGTACTCACCTCCTTAACTTTGCTCAGATCAGAGCTGTTGTCCCAGGTGTCCCATTTGGTAAGAAAAGAGAGGAGCCCTCAGTTTTTAGTGTATGATTCAGTTTTACTACACTGAAATTTACTTGGTTTAAATGGGTGCACTGCTGTCAACAGTGCGTTTTCAGCAGTAATTACTGTTTCTTGCAGTGTCCTCCACTAATCATTGTGTTGGCGTAAAATGTCAAACAGGAGCTATTCTACCTTTGGAAAAATTGTTACCAATAACAATGTTGAGTAGCATAAGATTTAGGACAGATCTCATCATTACAGTTACATCATTCCATAAAACTTCCCCAACCACTCTTTAAAACACTCCCAGAGCTATTTTTTCTGAAGCCAGCTCTGAAAATCAGATGGTTGTAACCATTCAAATTGCTGACCACTTCTGACGCTTCTCAACAAGACAAGGTGAACAAAAGCACTTTGTTTGCCACTTCAGAGTAATCAGAAGATAATAAAAGTACAGTCAGCAAATATGATGCAATGCACAGAAAATGCCTGTTGCCTCTGACCACATTTCCTGGAGAATCATGGAGAAAACAAAGGTTTCCTTCTGCCAAATAGCTCTGTTCCGGAGCAAATTTTCCAAAGACGGAAGTGCTCACACACTTCCAGCTGGAAGCACTGCTCAAGGGCTCTGCCCAGGCACAGAATCGCAGAATTATTGAGGCTGGAAAAGACTTCTGAGATCATCAAGTCCTGCCTATGACCTAACATCACCACAATTACCTAGACTATGGTAGTAAGTGCTAGATTCAGTCTTTTCTTAAACGCCACTCCGCCACTGCCCTTGATAGTCCATTCCAGTGTCTAACCATCCTTTCCATGAGGAACTGCTTCCTAATATGCATTTAAAACCTGCCCTGGTGCAGCTTCAGGCCATGCCCTCTCGTCCTGTGACTAGTCACTCATGAGAAGAACCTGACCCCCACCTGACTACAACTTCCCTTCAGGTGATAAGGTCCCCCATGAGTCTCATCTCGACTCATCTTGAGGCTCACAAGGTAAACACATTCATCTGTTATTATCCTGTTGGTAAGTCTGTCCCTTTTTGCTCAGAGGAAGAATGTTATTATTGCCATAAGATCATCATAGGATCATAGGATGTTAGGGGTTGGAAGAGACCCAAGAGATCATCGAGTCCAACCCCCCTGCCGGAGCAGGACAAAACTATCTAACACAGATCACAGAGGAACGCGTCATCATAGATGTTTGACAATAGATTATTGTCATTTAAGATTTCCTGGCCTGCAATTGCTCTGTAATCTTCAGCAAGACATTTAATACCTTCCTGGCAATTCTTCACTCCTTAAAAAGTGTAAGGATAAAAATATTTCTGTATGCAGGGCAGGTTGTAAGGATAAACATTGCTAAGATGCTGAAGTGCTGAGATACTGTGATAACATACGTGCCATAAAAAAGGAAATGTCTCATGAATACTCTGAGGAAGAGGGAAAACTGGTTACACTTCAAGGAACAGTTTGTGTCAGTCTAGAAACATACAATCAGAAATTTCTACAGCCTTCTCCTTTTCTGCCTTGAGTTACTAAAGCCATGGTTTACTAGCATCATCTGCTTGGCATCAAAGCAAAGAGTACTCAGTCAACAGCATCAAAAGCTTCAGACAAGACCTTAGCTGTGCACTAAGAATTTGTAGTTAAACTTGATAGGTGCCTGTAAGATGCTACACAGAAGCAAGGGTGCACAGGGACTATTCACAATAGAAATAAACATATCATGACCTCTTATGGAATCTCAAAGTCAGGAAGGTGTCTTTGTCATTGAGGAAAGGAAAAGTATGTCTTTCCAACAAGTCATATCTGCTCACCTTAATGGCTGGGTCCAAATTTGCCTTAGCTCTGGGGAAAGGTTTAGGGCTTGTTTTGTAAGACAAGAGATGTTGGAAGCTGTAGTGTTCTTGGCAGCCTGAATGACGCTCAAGTCATGACCTTGAACCTTTGTGTCAAGTGGGTTTACTTCTTTATTCATTTACTTAGATAGGATATTCCAAGCCCCTACAGTGCTGAATATAGCCCACACAGTGCAATATATATAAGCTTGACCTTTACAGTGGTGCACCTCTACAGCTTCTCAGACTGCCCTTTCTGCAATGACCTTCACAGTACTGTTAACACTGACAGCAAAGCTGTTATTGTGGTTGAGGAATAGGAGTCATGTTCTCAAACAAAACATTCTGTGACAGCTTATAGCACCAAAACAAAAATAAAAATTCTGTAATTAGTGAAAAAAAAAAAAAACAAACCGTGAACCTGTAGCAGAACTTGGTGCAAAGTGGCTTGTACAACCTTCTCTGGAGCTAGGGAAAGTAAGCCCTTGAAAGTTTCCTGGATAATCACAGGAAAATAGACAAAAGTAGTTTGAGGATCAACATGATGACAAAATTGGATGCATTTAATATACTAACAGTGTTACAAGAGTGTACAAACCAGGGAGAAAAAGGCAAAAAGCAAGACCAGAACTAGTACTCCACTGGTGCAAGAATGCTCTTCTAAGACTAGCATTCAGGTGTCAGAATTTTACCCAAACAGAGCAAATTTGTCTGTCCATTGTCATTGTCATGAAAAATAATAAGAAGTTAAGTACAATTAAGAGCAGCGTAGACTACTACGCTGCACGTACCCAGACACAAACACACACAGCCTGTTCCTGCAGCTTGATCAGGGCATGGACAGTGTTATGGACACACTAACCTTGCTATACACTGGTATACAGCAATACTTTTGCCTGTCTTCTGGCTTCATCAGAAAAATACAAGACAGTATCAGCAAAATAACATAAAATAAGTTCTCCTTCTGATTTTCTACTATGCATAGAAAAAAACAGTCATATTCTCCTGGGAAGCAGAGGTATCTGGATCACATTTCTTCTTCTTCTTTCTCTTAAAAAGGACAGGAAGTAACAAATAGCATAACATCATTTTAAAACAAATTTGTCACCAGGTTTTCCAGTTTCCCCTCGGCTTTTGTAATTGTGAAACCATGGGCATGGGAGTGACACTCTGTGCTATGTGAAGAAAGCACCTAATGGGTCACCAATGGCCACATCTCCTGCCCACACCTCAGGCTCATAGATTCTCCCTACCAGACCACTTCAAAAAAACAGCATTGTGGTTGTCTTTCAGAACAAAAGTTGGTAAATGAGAACAAACTAACCCAAATTCTCATTCACACAATGATCTGGTTACAATTTTCTGGAATTTAAAAGGATCTTCCAAGGGAGGTTGTGTTTAACACTCACTGCTTTTCCAGCACACACTGCTATCTGGAGCTTTGACTTAACAAGACTCAGTATTTCTCCATAATGATGTCTTTCTAGATGACCTTTCTGATGTTCTTATTTGTTTTTGTGATTGAATGTGTAATATCCCCGAAGTGTCAGTGTAAATCATTGGAGCGTAGTTATCAAAACTGTTTTCTTCTCCAAGTAATCTTTGGCTAAACAAGACAACATAAGAACTAAACAAGACAAGGGTTTTTACAGACAACTTGTACGTAGCCAGGTAATGTGGGCAGCAAGCACACAAGTAAGGCTTTTATTTCAGGAAGAACTGCAGGATAAAATCACATCCTTCATACCGAAATAGGCAAAAAACATGCTGCACAAACTCAAGCATCACTCGTTTGCCTTCAGATGGTTGTTCAAACATGGGACTAGCAGGTTCCCATCCAAATTCATCCACATTAGGGATGACAGTGTGGCTTCTCTGGACATCCCCGGGGATCAGTTAGAAGCAGATTCCCTGTCAACATTGGAAATGGTGACAAATCTAACACTGCATATATGTTATTCAGAAGGTAATGCAGCCATGCAAGAAAGTTTGAATCTGTGACCTTGAAGCCCAAAGTGCTGAATCTCCCCGTTCAGACAATCCAAGGGCAAAAATATGTACATTTGCTAGAACATTTGTAAGAATATTTCCAGTTAATAGGCTGCATTAATGTCTAAATTTAAATTACAGTCTCTGCATTTCCCCTGCCTTTTCTCTGAATACTCAGCTCCATTTGTGCATGTGCAGACAAAAAAGATTTTGAATTAATAAATGTGGTATTATGGCATGATCCTTTAAGCAACTGAGAGATGAAAGGCTGATTTTTGTTTCAGTCCTAAGCACAATGACATCAGGGGTAAATTTGGAGCTTGATGCAAGGGATTCAGCCGTGCAACTGACATTAAAGCCACAAGAAAAACAATATGACGTTTTTTCCCTTGGATGAAAAATTAAATACAGACTGCAACTTATTTGAAGAGTTCAAAGTCAATTACTTTTTCCAGTTAAATCGATGAGAAGAACCTTCCATTTCAGTTCATCAGAATTGCTTCCCACTTAGAAGAGTGACTTTATCGCCATTTGCTTTCTAGGTTGTTGGGTTTTCTTATTTAATTCTTTGCCTGATAGATGATCAGTCTCATAAATACAATATTCATGTTTTCTCAAAGGCAGTTCCACTCCTTTTAATAACTGGCTAGAATTTAGAAAAATCACTGGACTTATCCTTTGAGACTCTGCAATTGCCCCACAGAGACTAATATTACCTGGGTGAAACACGCAAAGCACACACCCCATTCCCCAACATGCCTGTTTAAGTGTGACTGGAGATCTATGGAGACACTATGGCCAGGATCAGCTCTCACGCAGTGGTCTTTCTAAAACTGCTGTGCACACTTTGACTTGGAACTGGGTGCATGGCTGCGAGGAGAGGAGGCAGCCTTCTCAACAAAAAAAAAAGCAATTGGAGAGGACAGTTGCAGTTACCATAAGACATGGTAACTACTCTGACAAAGACCAGTAAAAAAACAGTGGGCACCCAAACAGACCACACACAAGCATGCAGATGTTCAGGCAGGTGGTTGCAGTGAGTGCTGGAGCCTGGCACTCAATATGGAGGAGGGCAGGTACAACACCTGTGCTAGGTGTGAGCAGATCAGAAACCTGATGAATATGGTGGCTGAGCTAAAAGAAGAGGTGGAAAGACTGAGCGTTATAAGAGATTGTAAAAGGGAAATTGACTATTTCCATAATGTAGTATCTACAAAATCTGATCTAAGGTCGACTCTCAGTGGATCCTCCCTACAGTAATTCTCTCAGCCTCCATGTAGTAACCCACAGGAGCAGGGTCAATCGGAGCAGGTGTCCACCCAATGGAACAAACACAAATGGAGCAAGTGTGCTACATTAAGAAGTTCACCACCTACAGTGCACTTGTAGAACAGGTATGAGGCTCTGCAGGAGGAACAGGCCAGCAGCAAGGATGAGGACTCAAACAGACTGGTAACTGCACCAAAGACAGGTAGCCTCAGGCCAGTCATCAAGACCAATCCTGAAAAGAAACCTGGAAGAGTCATGGTTATAGGAGACTCCCTACTGAAGGGAACAGAGGGCCCAATATGCAGACCTGGCCCATTCCATAGAGAGGTCTGCTGCCTCCCTGGTGCCCAGGTAGGGGACATTTTAGGTAAAATTCCCAACCTCGTGAGTGCCGCAGACCACTATCCACTTCTGGTCTTTCAAGTAGGTAGTGACAATGCAACAACGAGAGGCTCATGATCAATTAAAAGATATTTCAGAACCTTAGAGCAACTACTAAAGGGATCAGGAGCTCAAGTTATATTCTCCTCTATCCCTCTAACATCAGCGATGGACGAGGGATAGGAAGAGTCAACACTCAATTCATGGCTCCAGGACTGGTGTCATCAACAGGGGTTTGGATTCTACAATCATGGCTCCGTTTACAAGGCACCAGAGTTCCAAACAACCAATGGGATGCACTTGTCTCAGAGGGGGAAAAGGTTCCTGTGGCAGGAATTGGCAGGGCTCATTGATAGCGCTTTAAACTGGGTTTGAAGGNGTTACTGTAGAGGTCTGCTACAGGCCACCTGACCAGCAGAATCAAGCAGTTGAGGCCCTTCACAGGCAAATAGCAGCGGCTTCCAGGTCACGGGCCCTGGTCATCATGGGGGATTTCAACCACCCTGACATCTGCTGGAGGGACAACACAGCAAGGCACCAGCAATCCAGGTTGTTCTTGGATTGCATCACTGACAACTTCCTCCTCCAAATGGTGGAGGAACCGATTAGAAAAGGTGCTATGCTGGACCTTGTTCTCACCAACAGGGAAGGGCTGATGACCAGTGTGAGGCTCGGTGACAGCCTTGGCTGCAGTGACCATGAAGCAGTTGAAATTATGATCCTCAGAGCAATCATGATGAAGTATCCTAAGCTTACAACCCCAGACTTTGGGCGTGAAGACTTTGATTGCTTCAGGGATCTACTGCCCAAAGCATCATGGGAAGAAGGCCTTTAGGGAACAGGGGCTCAGGACAGCTGGTTAGAATTCAAGGATCACCTCCTCTGTGTCCAGGACCAATGTATACCAAGAAAGAGGAAAGCAGGGAAGAATGCTAGGAGGCCTGCTTGGCTGAGCAAGGAGCTCCTGGACATGCTGTTGCACAAAAAGAAACTCTACAAGGAGTGGAAGGGAGGACGGCTACAATGTGGGGGTGATATAAGGAAGACACCCGCACAGCTAGATATCTGGTTAGGAAAGCCAAAGCACAGTTTGAATTGGGCCTAGCCAGGGAGGTCAAAGGGAACACCAAGAATTTCTACAGCTATATGAATGGTAAAAAGAAGACTAGGGAAGGTGTGGGCCCCCTCAGAAAGGAAACAGGTGAGGTGGTCACAACTGACATGGAAAAGGCTGAGGTTATCAATAAATTCTTGGAATCATAGAATCATAGAATCATTACGGCCTGGAAGGGACCTTGAAAGATCATCTAGTCCAATCCCCCTGACACAGAAGGATCACCTAGACCAAGTCACACCGGAACACATCCAGGCGGGACTTGAACATCTCCAGTGATGGAGACTCCACAACCTCCCTGGGCAACCTGTTCCAGTGCTCCGTCACCCTCACTAGGAAGAAGTTCCTTCTCAGGTTGATGTGGAACCATCTGTGTTCCAGCTTACAACCATTGCCCCTCGTCCTATCACTACATGACACCGAGAA
>VXBP01003758.1:0-13887 GCA_013400115.1 Rhinopomastus cyanomelas
GGTCCCTTCCAATCCCTAATGATCCTATGATCCTAAGTTGATCATTTCAGGGTTAACTCTTGTGAGTGTCCTATGGCTTTTGTTAAATCTTATCACAACAGACATCATTCCTGTAGTATCTGATCAAAGGGCTGATTATTAGCTTGATGCAGGGATCAACAATAATGCGTTCCAAGTGATGCATTTAAAACAAACCCAAATATTTTGCTAAATTTAACATGCCAGTTTAAATTTAATACCTGACTAAATACAAGATGCAGTCATTACTGGTCTTGCCATTAATAGCCAAAGTAACTTCATATAAGCAAACTAAGATCAGTAAATTTTACTGTAACTAACCAACTAGCAATATTTTCAAATAATTATTAGTCTGTGAAAGACAAAACTAATGTCTGCTTCAGATTATAGAATCATTAGGGATTGGAAGGGAACTCGAAAGATCATCTAGTCCAATCCCCCTGACACAGGAGCATCATCTACACCAAGTCGCACAGGAGCACATCCAGATGGGTCTTAAATGTCTCCAGTGAATGAGACTCCACAACTCCCTTGGGCAGCCTATTCCAGTGTTCTGTCACCCTCAGTGGGAAGAGGTTCCTTCTCATATTAATGTGGAATGTCCTTAATTAATGAGGTCACCCCTCAGTCTCCTCTTCTCCAAGCCAAAGAGACCCAGCTCCCTCAGCCTCTCCTCATAAGGGAGGTGGTCCACGTTCTTCATCATCCTCATTGCTCTACGCTGGACTGCCTCCAGCAGCTCCACTTCGCTGGACTGTCTGTGTCCCAGAACTGGACACAATACTACAGATGTCATCTCATCAGTGCAGAGTAGAGGGGGAGAAGGACCTCTCTCAATCTGCTAACCACCCTCATTCTGATCCAGCCCAGGATGCTGTTGGCCCTCTTGGCCACTAGAGCACACTGCTGGCTCCTGGTCATCCTACTGTCCACCGGGACATGCAGGTCCTTTTCTCCCTGCCTATACTGGTACCTGGGGTTGTTTTTGCCCAGATACAAGACTCTACACTTGCCCTTGTTATACTTCATTAAATTTCCCTCTGCCAGCTTGAAGAAATAATCCCTTTATCTAAGAAGCAAGTCAAGCAGATCTTAAGCAATCTTTCAAAAGTGATCCACAATTGAACAGAATAGAGCCACACAACTGAACATGGCAGTTCTCAGGCCACACTGGCTGTAGGGAAGTTTATGACAATTTACAAATGTTACAGAAAACAGTATTTCTAACAATACCCAAAAGACATTTCATGCATCAACACTGATGTACATGGCAGAATCAATACAAAAGGTATGTACTTACCAACAGGTCATCAACGGTAACTACTGCAACTAAGGTATAGAGGTTATCTGATTTAAAATATTAACATTTTAATATCTTTATTTTTGGCTTTTTGGCTTTGCATTGTCTGTAGAAGTAGCACAAGTAATTTAAACTTATATAATTCTTGCATTCCATTAGTTATTTGATTTTTTACATGCCAATTTAGACAGGTCTATCAGATATACGCTATGCCCTTACAAGTGTTTTATACTTCTACAATGACATTTGAAAATCAACACTACATAATAAATGTCAATGTGAAAACAAATTAAAACATCATATAATGTTGCAGCATATGCTCTTACCATCATTTTTTCAAAGAGGTCCATAACTTCTTTTTCTGATAAGTTCATGCAACGCTCATCAGTAAGTGCCTGGCCAAGTGGAATTTCACTTATAGAAGGTTGAGAGTCAATAGGATGCTGAATGAGAGGTTTCTCTTTTTTCACTGCTGATTTTCTGAAACTTGTTATTCTGTCGCGCTGCAAAGACATCCATTTGAAAATAAGCAGAAATGGAAACACAGGAAAGCAGACAATCACATGGCAGTAATAAACTTTTAGTTAATCCAAGCAGCAGAGTTAAAACTCAAACTGAACTGTAAGTATGAAAACTCTCAACACTCAGATATTACTTTGTATACAAGAACATTTAAGGCAAATTCATGACAGGTCACATGCAAAAGGGATGTAACTTTTTCACAGTTTCAAAAGCTGACTATCTATGTTAAACTAAGCGTTTCAAAAGCTTGAGTTCATCTTCTCACATTAGTCCCTAATTATCCTGATAGTGAATAAATATGGTACCACACAGGTAACGTCCAAGCGTTCCTTCACCTGAAGAGCTACAAGTCTTTGGAGGACAACTGACAAAGCCAGCGTTGGGAAGGAGGTACTCACAAGTTCATCAGGCTTATTAAAAAAATCCTGCTAAAGTAAAATAAAGTTTGTAGAGGAATTAATGCTCCAAGCATAGTTCACAATTCCTTGAAGTGTTTTTGAGTATGGACTCCTGAAATTAGTGCAGAATTTAAGAAAAGCCAGGTAATGGATTACTTGCATAGAAGCAGCCACCCATCGTTAAATACGCATATCAGACATTAGTGAAAGCATATCATAGTCTGCAATGGCATTTCACTGCTTAAGGCTGACTTGTTTTACACCTTATTCCAAACCCCCACCTTGTTTTTTGAAAAGCATGCTTACCCAGTTAATTTGTTAATATTGGAAACAAACTACAGCACCTTCCTTATAAGGCCATTTCTTACTACATTATTAACATACAACTCCATTCAGAATAGAGTCAGAATTTGTTTTAAGAAGTCTTCGACCACAAACATGTGTTCAATTTGAGAACATCATGTCTATAGCAATGTTTCTATATTCACTGCTTCCGTCAACAAATACTAGGGTATTTGTTTCAGACATTGAACAGCCTTATGAAGATGTGCTTGCATCTAATTGCAGCTTATGTAGGGTTATCAGTATCATTCACAGCGGTTTTCGCTATGAAGACACAAATCAAAGTTTATATTCTCGAAAATTAAGCAATCTTTGTGAGGTGTGAAAAAAATCAATAGAATATTTCATTTGTAGGAAATTTGAATTTGTTTTAGATTAGTCCAGTCATTTGGGAATAGACAAATCTGACCAACTACTGTAGAATATTGGGGAGAAACGGGTTCTTTCCTTTGTTGTTTTGTTTCTCTTTTCCGTGTTCTGTTGTTCGGTTACTTTTACTGGGTTTAGGGTTTTTTTAGATTCTACAATACTACCTTAATTTTTTAAAGAGAAAGTTTCCCTAGATAAGCTGCATAACCTTTGAGTTTCTTTGAAGGTGTTTTCTGTTTGTCTTTTTTGAGGGGAGGGGGTTTGGGTTCTTGTCTCCTTTAGAAGGTTTAGATTTGTGGACAGAAACACATTACCTACAAGGATACTGTTAACACTACAAAGGCAAGAATATTACGTTAATCCCATTTTGTTCTGTATTAGAATAGCTTATTCTTTTTTTTTTTTTAAACTACAATTAGGTCATAGTCTATTGAAAAAGCCAAAGATATGACATAATGCCTGAAAGGCAGTATCCAAAATTAGCCGATATACAGGAAATACAGTTTTACTGTTGGCTTACATTACAACGGCCATTCGGCAGTCTCAGAATAAAAAGCCATTTAATATCAATTTCTCCATACTGTGATCTGCTTAAATCATAATTAACAGCAAATTTGTTTAACCAGATTGCAACAATCAGATCACTTTAAAGATATAAATTAAACTTCTCCATGATTACCAGGTATGATTTCATCATCTCAGACATACAAGTGATGATTACATAAGTAACCAGCATATATTATTATATATAGAAAACTTAATGTTATAAATTTACTGAAATTTATTTTGATTGAAGTTCATGTAAAAACATTTTGCAATTGGTTTCAAAGTATTCAGAACTATAAATTAGCAATAGTGAATACAAAAATGTTGTTGGGCATACGTTACACTTACTACCCGAGATGGTTCCACTTGAATCATGTGGCAACTAACTTTGAAGAACCACTACAGATTCTTCATTCTTATAGAGAAGGTTAAGAGAAATAACACTTGAACCATTGAATAACTGTTTCAACATACCTACAGTATTACTGCAGTATTTAGAAAGTGGTTAAAGAACTTTCTCCAAATAGATAGCATTAATTACTCTTTGACAACTGAAGCTAATTAAGATCTTTATTACAAACACAATTTTATTAAATCTAATGCTTAATATCCTTATAAGAACATGTTCTGTTGTCCACAACATTTAGTAAAATAGCATGCAGCGTGGAGTTACCATTGCAAATTGAGATGTTACAAAGACCTTACCACATCATCTGCCAAAGTTTTTATTTGAATATTCTATTAAAGAAAACAAAACACACACACAAATCAAAGAAACAAAAAGACAGCGTTACCTACTGTGTCAGAATAAAAAAGTCTCTATCTCATGTACTCCAATATTAAAAAATGCATTGCAGTGAATGCTCTGACTAAACTGCAGCTCAATGAGCAGGGAATTGACTGCACTATGTGAAATACCAGGCTTGTTTCTCACATCACCTGGTCTTTGGACTATGTAATGAACCTAAACTCCGCACAGATCTAGCGCCCCAACTATCTCACAAAATTGCAGTGAGATTCCTTAAAAAGCTTTCAAAAACTAACGTATGCTATTGGGTCAGCAGATAGTTATACAACATTTGCACTTTTGACACTTTTGAGAGTCCAAGTTGAGAAGCATTTCCTGTGCCACAGCTTCTTGAGCCTCCTGCATATTTCTCCACTGATAGATGGCCTGGTTAAAACCAGAGCACTGATGTAGTACAAATCAAGTTTCTGACATCTCTCCTCTCCCTTGTATCCTCCCAATTTCCCCTTAACATCAGTAAAGCCCTTGTCTCCAACACCACATTTTCATTCACAGCCAAAAAGGTTATCTACATAGCATACCATTATCATAACTACACCAAGGAAGCATCCAGTTAATTGCTGTTGCTCAATTTATGCCAAGGAGTCATGAATAGGAGTAAACTACAAGCTAGAACTTAGGGGTTGGGATGGAAGAGGGAATCCCCAACAGAAAGAACTGCTCTATATGGAAAACTGTGGTTGTCGAACCAAAATGACAGTCCTGCAAGCCAATGGTTACGAAGGAGCAGCTCATTTTTCCTGGACAGCAAGGCTGCAGATTCCTGGAGTTATGGACTCACCAGGTGAAGCTATCAAGGTGCCTCTATACAACAGCCTACAACAATGTGTATGAATGGATCTCACACCACTGTGGACAAGTTCAAAGTTACCAGAATGTTATTCTTCACACAACATTTTACGTTTTCTCAGTGGAAGACATGAATACACCGTTTTCCTTCTAATTCTACATTTTGCTTCTTGGCTACTGTGGTCAATAGCAAATTTCTGAAACAAATAAATTTGCAAGACTATGTAAATAATGGATTAAGTGTCAAGGTGGGAAGGAGGGGCAATGTGTTCTTAGTTTAAAGTTATAATTAAAATAAGCATTTAGAGTATCCAGGACAGTGTGGTGGATTTACCCTGGCTGACAGGTCAGTCCCCCCTACCCAGCCCTTTTCATGGGGATCAGGAAGAGAATCATAAATGCAAAAGCTAAAAAAAACCTACTGGGTTGAGATAAAGACAGTGTAACAAGTTAGGGTGGGGAGGGATGTGAAGCAAAAGCCACAACGCAAAAAGCACCAGTCACCACCAGCAGCTAGGCCAGTACATATCCAGTCTCTAAGCATCTGTTACTCTGAGGAACAAGAACAAACATCCTCCCTACTCCACCACCCCTGGAATACCTCTTTGGTCAGTTTGGATCAGCTGCATGCACTTCCCAACCTACAGCCTATCCCATCCTACTCCTGTTAAATGCATCCAACAGTGGGTGAGCCTGTTCAGCACAAATGGTGTTTTATCAACACTGTTTTGGTCACAGATCTATAACACAGCACCAGAAGGACTGCTGAGAAGAAAGAATCCCCTTCCAGCCTGATCCCATACAAACAATTACAATAAAATCAACTACTTCAGACGCTGACACCAACCCTTCAACTTCCTAAATGTCATATCTCAAAACTCTTCCTTACAGCTAACACCTCTTCTGTACTTTTGCTACTTCTACTCCATATGGAGTTAAATGAGTAAATAACGCTGACATTAACATTTAAATCAATACTAAGATGTCCTTATTCTGGTAAAAGGACTTTTTCTCTTTAATGGAGATCACTGAGCAACAAGTCCAAATAAAGTGAAGCCTTCCCATCCTTCAACCCAGACAAAGCAATGTACGCAACAAGTTCTAAAACTCCATATCCATTTTGGCAGTCACTTGTACTAGAAATATACTTTTTTCTCTTCTTATTGAAGTCACATCAATCTCTCACAGAACCCGGAATGCAATAATCTTCTCCATCTCTACATTTATATTGCATTTGTCACTCAAAACTCCTCTGGGCAAAGTACAGAATACTAAAACAAGATACCACACAGCATTTTTTTCAGACACCTCAAGCACACCTCCCAGATCTCCTTGTGCTGCACAAGCTACAGTGCTGACAGCAGCTACTCATGATAAGCAACACATTTAACAGGTAGAACTGCATGTAGCTAGAGGCTGAGGCAAGGCAGTTATGTACCTGCAGATTCTCACTGTCACAATTTTGATGGTCCTTTATGCTAACAAAACAAACAAAGAAAACCCCCACACTTCCAGTTTCATCTAAGAACATAAACCCAAAGTAGCTTACTTCCCAGAAAGATGTTTAATATATAAACATTTCTGTAGTCACTCCTCTAACACCAGCTTTCAGCCATCTATGCATAAAACAGCCAGAGCATCACAAGAGGAAAAGAAATTAAACCTTTTCTTGCTTGTTAAAGGCACCTTCTCTCTGATTTTAGAAGCAGCACACAGGCAAAGGGTTTGAAAACATCTCTGTGACAAACGCAAAAAAATTTGTAAACACACATACCATTTAAGATAGCAAGGTAGCAACTCTCTCCTAGTTTTTAATATCAACACGAACCATTGAACTTCACCTGTGTGTGGTTCTGTGATCAACTCCAGAACCACAGAACTATTTCCTACTGATGTACTTCGTTCTTCACTTAGAAGACTTAAGTGGCAGATCTTCTCTGGCCCAACAATAGTGGACAAAAAAAAACCAAACAACTTTCTGTTTACCCTCAGCATCCCAACACTTGCGTAAGTACTGACAGATCACGAAAGGAAGGGATCAAGCACAGCATCACTGGACTGGGATGCCAGAAGCAGCAATATTGTCCTTGAAGCCTAGTGATGGAAGGGAATAGTGGGATTTTTGGAACCTCTGATATCAGCAGGGTAGAGGTTTGCCTGCAAATGCATTGTGTGGTGAAATAGAGGAAGACAGTACCATCTACAGCTCATGGTACTCAGTAAGCTGGAATACAGCATGGACTTGGAGCATATGGAACAAGGACTTAACCTTAAAGAGAATGTTGGCACTGAGGAATGGACACATGGACTGAAATATGGACTCTAAATTTCCACAAAGAAAAGAACTGCTGGGAGTTTCTTCCCCCGGGGGGGGTGAAGTTAGGAGCTCTGCTCAATTATGTAAGAACATGTGACTAATCTCTGTATGTCATTGTGCTTTGGTTTTTGTATTGTGTGAACTGAATGGCTTGGGTTTTTCCTCAAATCAAGCACGTCTTTGTTTAGGCCTGTCATTTTTACAAGTGGTTTTGAGCTCTTCTTGATTTTTCTTTCAGTCTATTAACACATTAATTAAATTATTTAGTTAATCTCAGTCCCAGACCTAATCAACTGATGGTTTGGTGACACTAAAGCACAAACTGATTCAGAAGCTGAGAAAAAAAACTGTAAACATGCTTTCATAAATAGCCTTACTTCCAACAGTTTTGTCACTGAAGGTACAAAGGAGTTGAGGAAGACAACCCCTAGAATCATAGAATTTAGGTTGGAGAAGACCATTAAGATCCAGTTCAACCAGTAATCTAACTATGCTAAGCCCACCACTAAACCATGTCCAAATCTCACACAACAGCAGTTTTTATTTGTAGCTCAGACTATTATTACTGTTTTGAAAACTTTGTTTCAAACAACGATTTATTGGTGCTCATTGACAAGATCAAATTCAGAGAAAAATTAAAAGCTTCTTTCAAAAGCTGCAAGTCCACATTAGTGTAGGCCAATGCTGCTTGTGAGATAAAAGGGTGAGGGTGGCACCAGGGCAGTCAGCAGGCAGCTGAGATTGCTGTTGATACAATTCCCAAAAGCTCATTAAAAAAAGGACAGTTTTCACTTTTCACAACACAGAAGCAAATAAAGTAAGCTCTGGCATTTTCCAGAGGTATGACAGTCCAAATGTTTTCCGTCAAGCCTCTGCATGAGCCATACCAGCTAATTTATCATTACTAAAGCAGTACAAGGTAACAATTGTGATAAATGAATTGGCGAGTTCCTTATACAGCAAATTACGCATCCAGAAGCTGTTTCTTATTTCAATATCATGCGAGACTGATTGTCCTGTGAGCATCTTGAGAAAGAACCTTGTGACAGTACTACAAGCTTTTCAGTAGAGATGAACAAACTTACTCTTCAAGTTGCTTTGAAATGCCTAACTTCATTAAGCAACAGTTTGCTAGATTAAACTTTTGAAAGAGCCATGTCACAATTCCATTCATAAATTTCACAAGCACCATGCATACTAAATTAATAGCCTCAATATTCAGGCTTAATTTCCTATGAGATGTTTCATCAAAATCTTTACAAAATTAATAGATGAGGTAAACCCCACCTTTACAACAAAAATTTAAAACCTTTAAATATAATTTCAAGCTTCCATTTTTAGTGCAGATATTCTACCCACTGGTTATAGCACTTAATTTAGAAATATATGTGGCATTTCATAATTGTTAACCAAGTGGAGGTTTTATATGACACATCTTAAAAAACCAAACCAGAACAAAAATAACCAATCACAACACACACATGTAAGTAAGTACAGAGCCCCATGGCTCCCTGTCCTTAAGGCCCTAAATCTTTCACTTTAAGGATTCTTGACAGCCTGGCAAATCTCTATAAATAAGAATAGCAACAGTAATTGATAGAACATTTCTGCATAGGAACTACAGGTACATCCAGGAAGACCTGGTATGTCCACATAGTGTCTCAGCTGCATTTCAACAGATAAGCATTTACATACCGAAAAGCAGGAAGGAGGTTATATTAGACAATATGAAGGAAACATATAGGACTGCATCAGCTGTCAGCAGCATAAATGTGTAAAGTAAGGAAGGAAATCCTACTTCTTCCTGTGCTTGAATCATCAGGCTAAGCATACACACTGTTGCCAGAAGCATTGTTTGTGGGTCATCTGCAGACTAGACCTTGTGTTTGTTTCGAGCTTAAATAATTTCACGTTTGAATCAAATAATCTGGTTAATGGATTCTTCCACAGTCTTTGTTGAACACCAAATTTCAAAACAATAGGATTCAGATAGAAGAGTGCCAATTTTGTTGCATGCTTTGCTTGATAAGTAAGTTTACTGCAAAAGCTGCACCTCCTAAACTTCCTTTAATGTAATGACAGTAGATGAGAAGAGCGTTGGAGTAATTTCAAAAATCCTTTGATATGCCTATGTAGCTTTCTACACATATACTTACTGCCTGTAAAAGTGTCGGATATATTTTATTAGACAAGAAGCCATCTGTCCAAGTGGTTGCCCAGTAGTGGGCAGGACTGCGCATCAGCATCAGCATATTCTTGTTACTGCACACACAGCAAGAAAAACAGTTGGTTTAGAAGAAAATTAGAAATGTTTTTTTCCTAAAAGAGACTGAGATCAGTCATTAAACAGGTCACTTAAATTGTCACTGCATCAACTTCCAGGACTTAATTAAAAACAAACACAGAAGAGCTCCTGGAGCAGTGAAAGGCTGGATCAGATGCTGACTGTAGTGGTTGCATGTCTGACGCTTTTCTCACAAGTTTATATGTCTGTCAGTACCACATTCAGTGTTGTAGCTCTGGTTCTTGTCTTTCAAAAATAGCTAACTTCTGAGCTTTGAGTTGTTGGGTACCCTGACTTTTTGCTTTTTTGGTATATCATCATGAAGTGCTTTGAAAAACGCTGGAACAGTTGAACTGGGAAAACTATGTCAGAACAACTCTTGACATAGTAGAGAGCAGGCATCATCTTAATTTTGTACTGAGACACAAACCACAGATTAGAGCTCTTTGCTTTCAGCGTAGCAGCAGAACAAAGCCTGTTTTGCTAGAAGGCAATACTTGATGCACATCAAAATGCTGCTCATCTTCCTTCCTTGTTCCTGGCTCTCCTGAGTGCAAGTGGCTGATCTTTTCATTCAGACAAACCACAGAGCACCTCAGACTGAATGAAAATTATTATAAATTATATATATAGATTATTATAAAGCTACTGAGTTTGGTCAAGTAAAAGTAACAAGGAGAGGCACCTTTTTCATTGTGCCAATATTCATCTTTACTCTTACTGAAGTACGGTCTTGGTTCGTTTTACTCTTCTGTACACACAAAGCCCTTTTAACTAGAATTGTATTCTCTGAACCTGATATTCATCATCTTTGTCAAGATGATTTTTTTTTTTTTCATTCCTCCATGCTTGTTTCCTCTTTCACAGCACACACGAGTACAGCCATTAAAGTGACAGGTTCACTTTCTCTATACTTTTTTCTCATTATATGCAGGGATATTTTGGAGATGATTCTAATATGAGCATGCTACTCATATCACAGAACACCTCTTAGCCTTCTGGGTAAACACCAAAGTGTCACAGTCCGTTTGACTTTTCCTCTGCTCCGCTTTGAGGCAAGACTAAAGCTGGAAGAATGTATCATGTATCTGTTGGTATAGAACCGCTGCACTTCATACAAAGCAAGTACTTCATACAAAGCAAGTACTTCAAGTACTTTACAGTTCATATAAAGCACTTCATATGGCAAGCTGGAGAATTTGACACACTGTGAAGAGTTTTATCGGATACAACGTAGTATTTTACTTTTGACTTTGAGGAAGTGAATATGTGTAATTGCATTGTTTGGGTTGTTGTTTAACAAGATGTTAAAAATCCACAAAACCCAACCAAGCATAACATAGCCCACAAAGGAACTGGCAGTAGAAGGGATGCAGTCAGCCAAGGAAGCCAAAATTACTTGAGCACATCATTCATTTTGTCTGTACCCAGCAGTCTCAGAACACATCACAAGTATCACGACAACAACCTCTTAGAATAATGTTGTCTCTCTTCCAAGACACAGACTGCCCAGCAAACATCAACTGTTTGACCATGGCAACATTTGATTCCTGCATCAACACAGTTAATGGTAAAGTTACTTTGTTCTCCCCTAATAATAAATGATGCAATACTAAAACTTGGGAAAATGAGCAATGCTGCTGCTACAGCTAGAAACTTACGCTTTTCCTTGAAAAGTATAAATTTTAGATGGAATAATGTCTCAGGGCATGGCCCATAACATAACTCAATAGTCAAAGGTTAAAGTGACTTTGTAGCTGCTATAATACACACAAGGGCTTTCTGTCCCTTTCCCTGTTCTTTCTCATTTATAAGAGCTTCCTGAGAAGATTATTTGTCTGTCAGGGAAGTAGGAAATAAAGCAGCATGTGAACAGATAGAAATTATATTGTACATAATAATAACAAAGACAATAATGCCATTTGACTTCAGGACAAGGGAATTTCCCTGTTAAGAAGAGGAATTCAGGAGGCTTACAGATGCTTGTAAGATGTTACAGAGCATCTGCTGTCTTCAGCTAAAGGAGAAAGTAAGCCCAAAAACTAGTTTACCTCAGTACTGAGGTGTGGTGTGTGCCTAGGTTCTCCATGAGCACCCACACAAATTTTATATGGGCTTTGCCATGAAGTTGCAAAACAATTGTTTTTAAGTAACAAATGTTAACTGATGAGATGACTGCTTATCTTGTAAGTCATTCAGGAATTATTCTGTGATTCATAGTAGAATCAGATAACCTTAATGGATTTCGGAAGCCACTCTGATCAACCCAAGCTTTGTCTGAAATTAACTTGTAAATGCATATTTGTAAAATGTGTACCTTAACACTGTGTATCTGGTTTCACCAAAGCTTACTGCTGTGCTCTTTATCTTTCTAAGACACTTAATGTCTCCAAAAGCTATAAATGAAACTGCATTGGCAGACATTCTCTGGCATATTTCTAGCTCAGCCAGGAAATTGTGTGCTTCCATCACCTCACCTTCTCCTACTGAGAGTAACGAAGCAGTGCAAGATTCACTTGCCATAGAGGAGTGAAACAGTTTAGCATATTACACTGCCTGGAAGCAACAACTCTTGTTGCTCTATCATCTATTAGATAGGTGGGGTTGGGAAGAGGGGGAAGAGCCTGGTTTAGGCAAAATTAAGCAGTCAGCAGTACCAAAAAAAAAGCACTGTCCCTTACACCAGAACTGGGGTAAAATTGGTTACTAAGTGCCTTCAGCATTGAAGCTTTCATTGCAACTTCTTTCTCAAGCCTGCTTATAAACTATAATCCATTAACCTGTCACACTCATTAGCTCATTTTGTGAGCGGCTAATGCTTTATGAACTTATGTTTTGGTAAGTGCTTTATGCACTTATGAAAACAGATCTTACCAAATGTAGATTTTACTTCACAGCATATGAAATGAGATAGAAATGCTAGTCCATGGCTTACAAGAACAGACAGACAGAACTGAAGGACCTCAGAAAATCTGAGTCCATACGCTAACTGTTGAATTTGGCCAGCTGACACAGACTTACCCTTCGAGTTTTGGATCTTGTATTTAGATTTTTTGCTTGCACACAGCCTTTAAATGTGCCTGGCACAAAAATTATATGTATAGCAGCAGTGTATATGCTTAGCTTGGTATACTGACATCTCTTCTTCTTTATGCAAACAATTACCTGTTCTAACACAACTAGAACACTGCATGTAACTGTCTCAAGTACTAACTATCAAGTTCTCTTCTACTCAAGCACTTATGCATTTGCAAACACCCTGCCCACTTCCACTGTGAAGACACAGTATTTTAGAATCTACTTCAATTTTATAGGCAGAAAAGTATTTCACCGTAGGAGAATATTAAGAATCAAAATGTAGACAGGAAAGCAAGAAACTCTATATGGTACAAGAACTAACTACTTGTATCAGTTGTTTTGAGACCAGTAAGAATCTCCTTTTGGCTTAGTATTTGTTCCTAACAAAGCTACACACATTAAAAAAACACACCGTGGGAATCTTTTAAGGTCATATGCTAATAACCTCTATTATCTCTTTCCATATTAATAAGGAGTAACACACTACAGAACTCACTCTCTTCTGACCAAAGAACATCTCCTATTCCACCATGCCCAAGAGACAACCATGAATTTAGACAGAGCCATTTATCGAGACTTAACTAACTAGTTGTATCCACAGGTCTGTGGTTATTTCCTCTCATCCTCATGCCTAAATATTCATTATCATTTGGTTTTAATTCTGTAAAGCCAGCCAGATAGCCAACTTTTTCCTGTATAGTTAGTCTCTCAAGAATGAAAATTGGGAGAGAATAGGCCTGTGTAGAATAGACCTTCAATGACAACTCCATCCAGCAGTAGGTATGTCCACTACAAGTCCCTGAGCCTACCTAAATTAAAATCAACACTACTGCTTTACTGGCTGTGCAGCTACAGACCTATGCCTCCAAGATGTTCAGGTTCTACAGTACTTAGCTATTCTCAAACTTTTCTTTCTTTTTAGAAATTTATTCTGAACTATGATGCAGCACTGGTCTGAGACTTTCACGTTCTTCAATCAAGGTTTCCTGCATGTATTTATCCTCACATAAAACAGTAAATCAAATCATAGAATCATTACAGATTGGAAAGGACCTCAAAAGATCATCTAGTCTAAACCCCTTGACACAGCAGGATAACCTAGACCAAGTCACACAG
>VXBP01003762.1:0-58000 GCA_013400115.1 Rhinopomastus cyanomelas
CAAGTCTCTCTCCACTTGAGAACTCTCTAAGAACTTTAATACCAGCCTATAGTTCTGCCTGGGATTTTTATAACCAAAATGCAGAACCCAACACTTAGGCTTGTTAAAACACATCAACACGAGCTCCAAGCTTGGTGTCATCTGCAAACTTGCTCGTGGTGGACTCCATCCCATCATCAATATCATCAATGAAGATATTGAACAGGACCAGACCCATTTACTACCACTCTTTGGGCTCATCCATCCAACCAGCTCCTGACCCAGCATAGAATACTCCTGTCAAAGCCCCTTGCTGCCATCTTTGGCAGGAGTATATCATGGGAGACTGTGGGTTCAGAGGCAGGAGTTTGCAGGGCTCATTCAGAGGACTTTAAACTAGATTTGAGGGGTGTGGGGTAGTTGATAGGCAAGCACCAATGGAACAGAGCTCTAGTCTTAAGGAAAAACAGGTGACCTGTCACTGTCCTAGGGTGAAATCAGAGTGCTCAGCTTGCTCCCTGAAATGCCTGTACACCAAAGCACGCAGCATGGGGAATAAGCAAGAGGAGTTAGAAATCTGTGTCCAGTCAGGAAATTATGATTTGGTGGCAATTACGGAGACCTGGTGGGACAGCTCGCATGACTGGAATGTGGTCATGGATGGCTATGCCCTTTTCAGGAGGGACAGGTCAGCAAGGCGGGGGGGAGGAGTTGCTCTGTACGTGACAGACAGGCTGGAATGTATTGAGTTCTGTCCAAGGGCAGCAGAGGAGAGAGTTGAGAGTTTGTAGGTGTAGGTTAGGGGGCAGGCTGGCATGGGTGACACTGTTGTGGGTGTCTATTATAGACCTCCAGACGAGAATGAGGAAGTTGATGAGGTCTTCTACAGGCAATTGACAGCAGCCTCACAGCTGCAGGCCCTGGTTCTCATGGGGGTTTTTAACTACCCAGATATCTGCTGAAAGACCCACTCACCCAGCCACCCACAGTCCAGGAGGTTCCTTCAGTGCATTGCTAACAATTCCTGATCCACATGGTGGAAGAACCCACTAGGAGAGGAGCACTGCTGGATCATGCATTCACCAACAAAGTTGGTCTGATTGAAGCAGTGAAAGTTGAGAGCAGCCTTGGGTGAAGTGATCGTGAGAAGGTGGAGTTCAGGGTCTCATGTGGTAGGAACAGAACAGCTAGCAGAATCACAACCCTGGACTTCAGGAGGGCCAACTGTGGCCTTTTCAAGCAATTGCTAGGGGAAATCCCATGGGACGGGGTACTGGCAGGTAAAGGAGCTCAGGACAGCTAGTTAACATTCAAAGACTACTCCTTTGAAGCACAAGAAAAGAGCATTTCAACAGGAAAGAAGTCAAGGAAGGGAGCCAGAAGACCTGCATGGTTAAACAAGGAGCTGCTAGGCAAACTGAATTAGAAGAAGAAAGCCTATAGATCATGGAAGGAGGGGATGGCCACGTGGGATGATTATAAGGTTCTGGTGAGAGAATGTAGGGATGCAACTAGAAAAGCCAAGGCCTCCTTGGAATTAAACCTTGCAAGAGAGGTCAAGGGCAACAAAAAGGGCTTCTTCAAATACATTGCAGGTAAAACTAACACTAGAGGCAATGTGGGCCCCCTAGGACGAGGTTCCACATAAATGTGAGAAGGAACTTCTCCCAGTGAGGGTGACAGAGCACTGGAACAGGCTGCCCAGGGAGGTTGTGGAGTCTCCTTCACCGGCGAAGTTTAAGACCTGCCTGGATGTGTTCCTGTGTGACTTGGTCTAGGTGATCCTGCTGTGGCAGGGGGATTGGACTAGACGATCTTTTGAGGTCCCTTCCAATCCCTAATGATTTTATGATTCTATAACATCAGTAACAGGATTTTTCACACATATTCTGTTAAAACGGATTCACTCGAGAAAACTTTCACGCTTACATAGCTGTAAAACTAGAACTGGGTCTGGTCTGGTCATTCTCCATTTGACAGGGAGATTTTTATGGTGTTTTTCATATCCTTTTAACTGACAATAATGGCAAAAAATGGGACACCAACATACATAAGCATAGGTCAAAAATGGATTGTAATCCTAGTAGTGGCTAAGGAAAGGGAGGCAATGGCAAACATAAACTGTATTTTCATGAACAGAATTTTTCCAAGAAGATGAAAAAGAGGATGTGGTGCCAATAGGTAAAATAAAGTATAGTTATTAAAAAATTAATGAGGAATAAAATTTCAGATCTAATGTCTAAATATTTTCCACCTGTTTTCTCACTATTTTTTCCAAAAGACCTTATAGATCCAAAGTCTTTAGTACAACTAGAAAGCTGATCAAGCATTTATTGCCAAAATCTACATATTATAAAATTAATCACAGTTTTGAGGGAAAGCAATAAAGTCTCAACACCAAAATTATGTATGTTAACTACAAGAGAACAAGACAAACTGAAAGATACGAGAAGAAGAAAGCTGATAATCATGAGAATAATGAAGCATTCTAGAATACTGTCAGAATACTATGCTAATGCATTGGTGACAACCATGGTTTCAGACTAGCTTATGCAATCAGCGTTTTCATTAGATAACCAAAAGGCAGGTTTAACATATTTGCTTCACTTGCATTTCAGATTGGTAGAATATTCAAATGGCTGGTAAAGAGCTTTCTGTGTCTAGTAGTTAAATATATTTCAGTGTTTTCCCAAACATCTGTCACATCAATGCATCTAGCTAATCACTCATAAGCACCAATTTCAATATGAAAGAAATGATAGTCGTTGGCCGAAGTTCATATTTTTCCTACAACGATTGAAAGAAGGTAATTAATTTTCTTCAATGTTAAAATGGTGATCCAAATATTTATCTCAGAGTGATTTTTAGAATGATCTTTAAAACATTGTCATGGATGTTATTGATGGGAATGATTTTTACTACAGTAGCACCTAGTGTGGTCCTCAAGAATTAGGCTTAGCCACCCTACATCATGAAAAAACCCACAGTGTGAGGGAGAACCCTTATTGAAAGAGACTACAACATTTTAAGTTTGTCCTGAGACTGTATTAACACAGGTAAAATGCCCAGAGACTAAGTGATATGATGCATCTTACATATTAAATATATAATTTTAATAATAGTATAACTAAATGAAACCTTTTAATAACTTAATTTAGACCACTGATAAGAGCCATGCAGCACAACAAGCTTTTGTTTCTGGGCCATTTCCTGACTGTTGCTTAGGCATAGTTGAAATATATGTTTTATCTTTGCCTTAATTCTAGGTGTCTTACGGAAGTATATTCCTCTATAAAGAATATTTTACATTTTACGCCTTTAGTATCTCAGAAGAACTTACCAATACTTATTATGACTATGTGGTGTGTGTAAATAAACATACAATTACGCTTCTGTCTCATTGCCTTTCCTCTAGAAAAAACACTGCTGAGGTATCTAAAGACAGTTAGACTTTTAATGAATTTTTTTAATTGCACAATGAGGCTTGTAACAATTGTCTTTTGATCATTCAAACTGTTAAATCATGCTCCATTATCAACTGCTGAACTGTAGTTGTTGCCTTTGCTTTCATAGTAGTGACAGTCAGTATTGTCTTGGACTACAACACATGAACCTGTGAAGGGATTATGAAATGTATACTTCCAGCAAAGACCAAAGCAAAAGTGCTGCATTTGCTTTATCATTGTGCAAGGAGGAAAGCAGTGCAGCACTGACTGTGTTGCAAAGAGCTGGACTTACCTAGCTAGAAGGAAGAAAAGTTAGAAAAAGCCTGTGTGCCATGTTCACTGTTTGAGCTAAATAGGCAGGTGTTGCCTACATTGATGCTGTTTCAGGACTGAAACCAATCTCTTTTGTTATGTTTTGGGTCTATTTTATTAATACAGAGAAATCTTGTTAGTGTTTTTGCTGGGGAGAATCTGCCTGGGAACATGTCTGCTCCCAAGCTCTTTATGCTTTCTCCTCAAATAGAATCACTATTATGGAGCAGGAATTAAGCTTCTGTGGCAAGTGATGTTCTAAATGTCACCAAATCTTCATTAATAACACCTCATTGCTTTGCAGACATCCATTTTTGAGAAGAAAAATTGCTGACATGAAACATCTCAAAATTTTTGAGATAAAGCTTGCAGAGAGATGTTAGTTTCTAAATAGCTTGGTTTCTTAGAACCGTGATTTCCTCCAGAGTAGCAGAAATTTCAACAGATTTACACTGAGATCTTTAACCTGAAAAATAATTAAATAAAAATAAGTAATGAAATAATGTTTTAGAATAGCAAAGCTCTCTGATTTCTAACTGTGCCACAGGGACAGAATCAAACTATGTTACGGTTATGATGTGCCAATCTCTGGCTCATTTACATTTGCAATAGCACAATTTGAGAATTAGGAAGATGAATTTTTCCATAATATCCTGCTTGTGGATAAAATGTTAAAAGTTCATTTTTAAAATATTTGTAATAAGGGAACTATAACTGTTCATCACTCTGTGGAAAGTTTCCAGCCGTATTCATTTTATGTGCCCAAGATAACCGTATACTACATGCAACTGCTTGTTCAGAATCTTCATTTAAGTTGCACACGTGCTATAAAAAGAGGCCGCAAGAGGACTTCTATAAACTCTGTTCCTGGGTTTCATGAAGATTTATCAATATGAACCAGCTACATTTCTAGGCACATAGCACAAAAAAAAACCCCACTGTGTTGCAATAGCATTTGGGATATAAAATCAAGCATACATGAGTTAGGAAATACTGTCTCTGATGTAGCCTGTGTAACCTCACTTTGACTTTCTTTTGCCTGAGCAATCAGACATGATAATGCTGAGGGCCAGAGAAAAGCCCATGAGGACCTAAACGATTGAGGATTCACACCAAGGTTTGAGCAAGGCACAGTAAATAAAGTCTAAAGAGGTCTAGTCTAGGATGGCCTGAGACATCACATCCAGCCTGCTTGAGGCTCCCATTAAGACTGCAGCCTTTTCCCCAGAGCAGAGGAGGCTACTCAACAGGTAGCATTGCTCAGTTAGCCAAAAAAGGCTTCTCTTGTCTCCTGCCCTGTAAAACCCAGAGCTGGGATGTTGCAGTAGCTGCCAGTGTCTCTGGAGGCTAAGTAGCACAGATGGGAAAGTGCTGCAGCTGCTGGAGCCAGTGCCCTCACTCCTTCCTGCAGGAGAGGTAACAGCAACATGGGGCACCATAGGAGACTGGCTTTCCAGTATGGCAGTGATTCAACTGTGACAGCTCAGCTCCCTGTCACAGTATGTATGTTGCAGAATACTGCATTTGGCAGAAGATGCCTTGAGTGAGGTGGCCAAGGAGTAACCAAGCATGGAAGCTGCTACAGTGGAGATGTAAAATGTGGCAAAAGATTTAACTGAGTGCCAGGAACCTGATTCAGCCCCAGAATAACTTGATTTTGTGAGCAAATTCCTCATAATTTACACATTAACTCTGTGTTTGATAGTTCCTAATCTATAATGTCATCTCTATGTGCCCCTGCTCCTGATTTCATAGAATCATAGAATCATTAGGGATTGGAAGGGACCTTGAAATATCATCTAGTACAATCCCCCTGACACAGCAGGTTCACCTAGACCAAGTTGCACAGGAACGTATCAAGATGAGACTTAAATGTCTCCAATGAAGTCTCCACAACTCCCTGGGCAGCCTGTTCCAATGCTCTGTCACCCTCACTGGGAAGAAGTTTCTTCTCACATTTACGTGGAACCTCCTATGTTCCAGCTTACAACCATTGCCCCTCGTCCTATCACCAGACGACACTGAGAAGAGCCTGGCTCCAGCCTCCTGACACCCACCCTTCAAATATTTAAAGCCATTAATGAAGTCACCCTTCAGTCTCCTCCAAAGCTAAAGACCCCAGCTCCCTCTGTCTCTCCTCAGAAGGGAGGTGCTCCACTTCTTTCATCATCATTGGTGCTCTATGCTGGACACCCTCCAGCAGCTCCACATTCCTCTTGAACTGCACCCTAATTACTCATTCAAGTCATCAATGACTAGATTGAACCTTCTCACTACCCAACCATCTAGACCTCACTGCCTCAGTTTGGCTGCAAGGATGCTGTGAGAGACTGTGTCAAATGTCTTACTCAAGTCAAGATAGACCCCATCCACCACTCTGCCATCATCTATCCACCTGGTTACACCCTCGTAAAAGGCTATCAGGTTGGTCAAGCAGGACTTCCATTTGTGAAGCCGTGCTGACTGTCCGTAATGACCCTCCTGTCTTTCATGTGCCTGGAAACATCCTCTAGTACAAATTGTTCCATCCCCTTTCCTGGGATGGAGGTGAGGCCAGCTGGTCTGTAATTACCTGGGTCCTCCTTCTGAGCCTTTTTGAATGCTCGAGTGACGTTTGCTATCCTCCAGTCTCTAGGCACCCCTCCTGATCCCCAGGACTTAGAAAAGATCATGGAGAGTGGCTTAGCAATGACTTCTGCCTTCTCCCTTAGTGCACGCGGGTACATCCCATCTGGGCCCATGGATTTGTGTACATCCAAGTTTGCTCAGCTTACCACTAACCCAGTCCTCATCCACCAAGGCAGCCTTCTCTCTTGCCTCCACTTCCTCTGGAATTATATCAGTCTGGGCCTTGATATCAAGACAGTCCCCAGAAGTATAGACAGAGGCAAAGAAGGTGTTCAGTTTCTCTGCTTTCTCTGCATCCTCTGTCTCCAGGTCACCCACCTCATTCAGCAGGGGCCCCACATTGCCTCTAGTGTTAGTTTTACCTGCAATGTATTTGAAGAAGCCCAGAAAGCTTCTCTATCCAGATTATTCCTGTGTTCCTATGTGATTTCTGTTTCCTGGTAATAGTTTCTGTCCCTCATCAGCTTTCATTTTCACTATTTCCCTTTCACCAAGTCTGTTCTCAATACTTTTTATCACTGACATAGAATCATCATGGCTGAAAAGGACCTCCAGGGTCATCGAGTCCAACCTTTTTTCCTAGTGTCTAACCGCTAGACCATATCCCCAAGCGCTGCATCCACTCGATCCTTAAACACCTCCAGGGATGGTGACATCACCACCTCCCTGGGTAATCCATTCAGGTATCTAATCACCCTCTCAGTAAAGAATGTACTTCTAACATCCAGTCTAAACCTCCCCTCACGAAACTTGAGACCATTTCCCCTCGTCCTATCATCACTAATTTGAGAGAAGAGACCAACACCAGCCTTGCTGCAACCTCCTTTAAGGTAGTTGTAGAGGGCAATAAGGTCCCCTCTCAGTCTTCTCCAGACTAAACAACCCCAGCTCCCTCAGCCTCTCCTCATAGGGCATGCCCTCCAGCCCCTTCACCAACTTGGTTGTCCTTCTTTGGACTCGTTCCAGCACCTCAATGTCCTTCCTGTACTGTGGTGACCAAAACTGGACACAGTACTCGAGGTGCGGTCTCACAAGTGCCGAGCGTAGGGGCACAATCACCTTCCTGCTCCTACTGGTCACGCCATTTCTGATACAGGCCAGGATGCCACTGGCCTTCTTGGCCACCTGAGCACACTGCTGACTCATGTTCAGCCAGCTGTCAGTCAACACTCCCAGGTCCTTCTCCATCAGGCAGCTCTCCAGCCACTCTTCTCCAAGCCTGTAGCGTTGCTGGGGGTTGTTGTGACCAAAGTGCATGACCTGGCACTTGGCCTTGTTAAACATCTCTGTTAGAGTTACAAAAGACAAGGGAACGTTGGTGTTATTGGTGTGTTGGGTTGAAACGAGTTCTGTGCACGAGGGCCAGTATGTACTGGGGGATTTTCTTTCCTCTTGCAGATTTATATCTTAACTAAAAATTTTTTTTTTCCTCAGACAGGAGAAGTAACTTCTTTGGTATCAAAGCATCATTTTAGTAAGGTTCCTGTGCTTACTGGAGAGCATGTAGGTCCTAGCCTGTCTAAACCTATATATTCATGGATGAGGTAACAAAGTTTATACTAAATTCTTTCCCTGAAACAGCTGAATCATTCTGGTTGATGCTGTAAAAGCACAGCCTTGGGCCGATACCTGACAAGGCATTTCTCAGACTGACTGACTAAAGTTCCAAAAAAACCTAGGAAACCCTGATAGAACTTGAGTTCTTGCAGTGGGATGCACTGAACAGCCAAATGTATGAGCTTTACTAACAACATGAACACGCTGTGCCAACACAATTAGTGCAGAGAAAAAGACTTTTCAAATACTTACAAAGACCAGCCTCTAGATAAAGTACTACATTTAAGGCTACAAAGTCAACACAACCCAAGCCCTTGCGTATAGGTGATTCTCTCCATTAAGATGGCATTAAAACCACAAATTATTTCTATTTCCAAAATAACTTAGCTTATGGTATTTTGCTCATAACCTGCCTTATAATTATCAGCTTGTAATTTCAAAATGCTACTTAAGGGCAACTGAAACTGGAAAAACAAAGAAAGCATATGCTGACTTTGATGTTGTTGTCCCTCTGGTTCCTGTTAATATTTTGGAGAAAAACATCTTTGAAAACTAAGCAGAGAGTGAGAGAGGCACACATAGAGAAAAGCTCACATTCTGAAGAAGCCAGAAGGCACCAGATAAAAGCTGATAAAAAGTAGGTCAGCTGATGTTTCACAGCAGTCACTGCTAACAACAGCAGTGAAGATGCAAATGCAGAAGTTAATGTTAAATTCTTAATAAAAAGAAAATAAATATAATGGAAACAATTGGCTGTACACACATCTGGATATGCAAATGCTGCAGATGTTGAGAACAGACCTCCACTGATGATAGTCAGGGTCCACTAGAAATTCAGAAATTTGGACATGAGAATCCAAATTCTTCCAGTCTATATGCCGAGACAGGTGATGTGAGGACCGTGAGTACTCATGCTTCTTTTTAAAGACATTTTTGCTTTCTTCCTCCTCTGTCCACTTCCACATAGGTGGGCTTTTTCCTGGCTCATAGGCAATGGTTTCAGGGAAACAGGTAAATCTCTCATTGGCAGCAAAAGTGGTAAAACTACCTTTGGTAATAGCATGTCTCGCCCTTATGTTGGGTGGTTTATCAATCTGATATGTCTTAGGTTCACCCAGTGGTGGAAACAACTTCTTTATAGGACAGATAGCCAATAAAGAAAAAGACAAGACTAAAAGGTAACTCATTAGATACAGATCCCTTTTGTGTTTACAGACACCTTTAAAACTGCTGACAACAAGGAACCGTGGAGACTTCCACAGGCAAAACACAAGCTCATTTATAAGTGAAGCCTCTACCAGCCTGATTCTGCAATGAGCTTGTTAAGAAGCTCGAACGAGCTAACAGGAATATATCGCTATTTCAGTTTGGGATTTCAGTGTTGGGAAATGAAATCTTATTAGCATAAACAAAGGTGGCCTGAAAGTACAGACGTCCTCACACTTTTCCAGTCATCAGTGCTGTCACACAAGCTTGCGGATATTTTTCCCTTTACTGTTTGTGACTGCATAATAACCCTGTGGCAACTGCAGCAACTGCTTAGGAGCCAAAGGAGAGCAATTTGTTTTAGCTATGTTTTAATGCCTCTTGTCAGCTTGAAATCAGGAGTCAGGTTACTTTGACCAACCAGTTCTCCTCACAACACAGGCAAGGGCTCCATGGACCACTGTCTGAGAACTTCTGTGGCAGACATTATTGATTACATGGTTCCTTTCACACAGAATGAAGCCTATGACATTTATTAGTGCAACAGCACTTCAGTGCCAAAGAATTCATTTTATGTTTTTGACAGCATATATTTATATGAATTATGACTAAGTCCTGAGCAATAAAGAGGTTTAATCAGAAAATCCACTAGCATTTAGTTGAAATTCCAGGATCCCACACCCTAGTCAACTCTGGGTCACAGTCTTTGTCTTTGTGAAGTGACATCATCAACTGACATCAGCTGAAAACTCAGTCCATTATCTCAGAGGTTAAATTTTATAAAATCTTCTATTTCCAAAACTGTAGATTTATGGCCAATTTTTCTTTGACAGATTCTATAAACCAAACTAAAAGCTCTTAAATAGGCCTCACACCTGATTGGCTTCATATCCAGGCACCAAATTTCCAAACACTTAGCAAAAAGACTTATTTTAACCAAACACATACATTTAAAAAATAACACTAGTCCTGTTGAAATTGTAGCTAGAAGTAAAATGTGCACTTAGTAACAGACATTTCATCTTTTCTTCCATTATTTACAGAAACATTTTACAGGTAAAATATAGTTAAAGAACAGAAGTCCCAAAAAGTCAAATGTTATGCAAAAATTTTTCAGTTGATCCCCTCGATACTGTTTAAATTTGTTTGCTAGAAAATACGTATTTTTTTATTATTCATTCCAATTCAGGACCAAAAAATTACAAAATTTGTTAAGAAATTAAAAATTAATTTTATGCCCAGATCTACTTAAAATAAGGTTATTGGGATATTCTTTTTGAATACTTATTCCCTCAGGTTTCACTCAGCCAAATTAATTCCTATTAATTAATCTCCACTGATTTAACTGCACTTCTTCCAAAGTAGGCTTGATTTTACTTTTTTTTAAATGTCAGCATATGCCATTAATATTTTTCAGCATTTATATTAGTTCTATTTGCTTAAAAATTCCCACCCAAAAAGAGAACAGAAAAAATCCCAAACGTCTGGCAAAACACATTTTTTATTCCTCCATGGTGAAAAGATAAAGGATTTCAGACTCCTACATTCAAAGCAGATCACAATTTAACCTTTGCTCAGTATTTGATAAAAATTAAGATAAAAATGAAATATTTTAATGGGTTTTTTTGTTATAATTCTTATTTTGATTAAAAGAAATTTTAGCTTCATCAGAAATTCTCTTTTCTCAAAATCCTTCTCATCCAGCTGAGTGCAAGATCATTGTGACATGAGTAATAATGGTTTCCTATATATTAGCACAACATTAGGACATCGTATTTTACTCAGAAAATTATAAGGCATATGCCATGCTCTCTGTCAATCTCTACAAGTCAGGCTAGCAGTCATTCCCCAAAGCCCTTTATCACAGTGGATTTGCTCTGGGCTCTATTGGCACAGCTGGAGACAAATTGCGCTACCCTTTATGTGCTTGCGTGAAATACAGCTGTGAACTGACATACTTTACAGCATTAAAAATGAAGCTGTGATGTGTAAACTCTAACCTGTTCATCTGATGAGGGCATTGTGCTCACAAAGGTAGAAAAGTTGCTGACAGACTCATTACTGTTGGATAAGTATTTGTGTCTAGCCAGGATATGGCTCCTCATAGCCTTGACCAAAGGGCATGCCAAAAGTAGGAATCCTTTAGAAATGAACCTGCTGGTATAGTCTTATCACTGGCTATGGCCATTAAACATGAAGTTTGAGATACTCTGAAAGTTCATTAGCGGGGATAACTGTAACAGCATCAACTGAGGTAGGTGACCAAGTCAGCTTTCCTTTCATGGGGAGAAAGCAAAGGCTCAGCAAAGCACTATACCTCCCTCCAAGGGTGGCAGTACCCCTGCTCACACTGCTGCATCAGAATTTTCTTACACTTACACTGCTTTTCCTTTACAGTGAAAGGAAGATGTACCTTTTGCACTTGTAAAGTTATCTAATAGTGGTGTTGCTGCATGCTCAAGAAACACTAAAGGCTATGTAATGATCCTCCTTATCAGAAATAAATAAAAATCACATTCCTGATAACCTAAGTACATCAGTAAGAAATATGAATTTAAGGATATTCAACAAATTTGACAGACAAGGCAGATGCTGTCTGTGCATGCACATCTCTCCATTATTATTCTGACATTTAATCTAGAGTACAGTGAATAATTTGGAGCTGGATATTTCTGTTGCATTAAATCCCTGACCTGATGTATAAAATAATATTTAAGATCTGGCTATAGCTATACATAAATCTAGTGAAAAATGTGTTTGATGGTTTAATGTTTCTGACATTGTAACCCTGAAAAGCTCTGATGATTCACACCCACTTTACAAAGACATATGCCCTTTCATGTCCTTGTAGGACAGATGATGTTCCAAGCTAATGCAAGCGTTTGACAAACTTTTGATTGTTCAGACAAAAACTCCAATAATGATGTAATATTAGCCTCATTTTCTTCATGCTTCAAAAGAAAATCAACATAAATATACTTTTTGAAGACTGAGTTTGTTTCTTCTCTGCTATTATTTGTCCTTTATATGTCTTCATATTCTGAAAAAGTAGGACATAGCAGAAATGAAAAGAATGACAGATTGCCTAAGCCACACACCATAGAGTCATAGAATGGTTTGGGTTGGAAGAGACCATGAAGAACATCCAGTTCCGACTCCAGGGGCACTTTGACTAGATCAGGATGCTCAAAGTGCCTTGAAGCCTCGCCTTGAACATTTCCAGGAAGAGAGTATCCACAACTTCCTTGGGCAACCTGTTCACCATGAGGGTGGTGAAGCATAGGAAGAACTTCATCCTCACATCTTGTCTAACCTGCCGCCTTCTAGTTTAAAGCCATTACCCCTTTTCCTATCACTAAAAGCCTCTGTTAAAAGACTAAGATCACAGACACAGATCATTAGGGGTTGGGAGGGATCTCTAGAGGGTCATCTAGTCCAACAGTCTTGCTCAAGCAGGATCACAGAACCATAGAATCTAGGACAGGCCACATAAGAACTTGTCCAGATGGGTCTTGAAAGTCTCCAGAGAAGGAGAATCCACAACCTCCCTGGGAAGCTCTTTCCAATACTCTGTAAAACTTACAGTGAAGAAGTTCTTTCTCATATTGAAGCAGAACTTTCTGTGCTCTAGCTTACATCCATTACCCCTTGTCCTATCACAGGGCGCAAGTACAAAGAGATTGTCTCTTTCTTCTTGACATCCCAAATTTCTTGTCGGCCTCCTTCGGATACTGGAAGATCATAGGAAGATCTCTGCATAGCCTTCTTTTCTCCAGGCTGACCAACTCCAACTCTTGCATTCTGTCCTCATAAGGGAGGTGTTGTACTCTGACTATACTCATGGCCCTCCTGTGTGCCTGCTCCAAATCTATATAAGCTTCTCAATATCAGCCACTGAGGACTAGCTCTTGTCTTAGTCTTCACATAATCAACAGTATTGCTCCATGCCTCTGTTCCAACAATGCAGAAACCCATTCAGTTCAACAAACAAGAGAGGAACAAAGACAATAGGACTCCTGTGCAGCACTGAGTCTTAGAATCATGTGTGAGATCTATCAATTGTATAAACAAACAGAAAAAAAATAGCACAACATATAATCGTATTACTTAAAACAAAGTGTTTATAGCTATGATCTTCTAGTTTTGTCTTCTTTCATTATTGTATCAAACAGTAAAAAGCAAGAAGTTGATAAAGCCCCACAGAAAGATACATAGAAATCATAGAAAGATACAAAGTATCATAGAAAGCTTTACGTATTTGAAAATGGCTTCCTTTGCAATTTAAAAAATGACATAACCACAAGACTGCAACTGCTAAATAGCATTTGTGATTTAAGAAAAATAAATATGCATAGTTTTCATTAAAATTTTATAGCATGTAGCAGGAAAAAACCCTGGTCTTCTACACAGGAACCTTGGAGTTACTGCAAAATGATTAATAGATAATATTAGCACAGTTACTGGCCTAGATCTACAAAATTCTCTGCACTTCCTAATATGTGACAAACATACCCAATGTATGTTACTTTCAAGTACGCTCAGAGAACCAAGGAGTTCTAAGCCTCTTACCAGAAAAACCATGCAAGTGTTACAGAAGCAAGCACAGAAGACTTAACAATAAAACAAGTGATCTCGTTTGAAGCATACAAAAATTGTCACTAAAATAAGACTCTGAAAATCAAGTACACAGGTGATCTTCAGCTATGAAAGGCTTATAAAATAGCTACTATATATTTAATTCCTCACCATTAATAAGGGGACTTAGAGATTTCAGGCAGCATAAATGTAATTACTGAGAATTATGCACTCTGATATTAGAGAAGAGGCAGTCTGATGGCTTATTTTTTGACAATGCCAACAGAGAGATGAGTGGGACAGTGTTAACCCAGGACAGACAGTTAATTAATCACCAGTAAAGACACATGTTTCCTTTCCCTTACTTCAAGATCAGCATTCTAACCTTTAATTGTCTACACACTGCTATGTTTTGAACATCTCCATCAAAACTGCAAGCAAGCTGGAAACAGAAATAGGTCAACATTACATATCCTTCATCAAAAAATGCCAAAAGCATCAGGTCTCTTTCCCCGTCCTAAGATCTCCAAGCAGGAAAGAGTCACTCTGTACACAGTCTATTTATGGCTCCTCTTTTCCTTTAGTTGCAGCTGCAGGTAGGGTACCGGACAAGATGGACTACTTGTGTAGTTCAACTACTCAGTGTTGAACTACTACAGTAACTCTTGTAAAAGTTTTCTTAGACATCACACATTTTCATTTAAAACATCTAAGCCAATTCTCCTGTCTGCCTTTAGTTACACATTCGGAAGGCGATGACTAAGTCAAATGAATGAATGTCCCTTTGTCTAATTCTATAATTCAAATATTCAAGCACTTCCAGCAAGACCATCTTACAAACTGTTGTAGTCTATTTATTGTATGCTGCTATGTTTGGAATCTCTATCCAGAATTCAGCAGACAGATGGAAATTTGCTCGTGATTTGAATCAGCCAGAACCTATATATGCATTTGGCATGACACCAAGGCCAGCCTCCACTGAGAGGGTGGTGTGCTGAGCTGGGCTTGCTGCCACATTAGTGAAAATCACGAGAACTTTCTCCACTTCACTTTATACATCTACCTCAAAAAATGCTATGTAGAGACATCTGCACGTTCTATGCCTTTTCACACACCTATGTAGGAGCTGTTAGTTGTTACCAAATGTGAAGAGGCTAAGCAAATGGATTTTCATTCTTTACCAGGATCCTTCCTCCTTACTTGCAGAGCCAAATATTGATCTGTACATTTCCCTATGCATCAAACCATGAAACTATCATTACACATGATACCTTCTCAAAAGTAACTGGAAAGAGCAAAATATTACACTACAGTGGTAGGATTTGGAAGGGACCACTTAAAATCTTCAGGTCCAATCCCCCTGCTGGGGAAGTATCACCTGGACTCATCAACAAATTAATAAATTAATCAACTTAAGAAATTTCATCATAGACAAAAAAAGTCTAATTGTCTGGCATGGTGCAAGATAAATCTACTGATGTACAATGCCATGACAGAGGAAAAAGCATCACATCAGTCTTGGAGCTTCTCCTGATCATTCCCTAGGGAAATAAACTTTTCCCAGCTCCTTTTTCCTGCCGCACAACACTTTGAATATTGCATATACTGGGCAGAGGAAAGATAAACATGGAAAGCAGTATTACTTGAACATATTTACACCCCAGGTTTTCTGGCATTCAGCAGTGGAAAAGAAATGATAGCAGCATGTACATTCACGTTACCACCAAAGATACTCCAGCCAGTAGTATGGATTAAAGTGGACTGCACTGTCCCTTGACAAAGTAGAAGTTGCCTCACTTTGCCTAAGCCAAATGTTTAAAAGTCACTGGGGGGGGGTTGCATTTGGCACTTAGATGTGATTTTGTACACTAAACCCTGAAATATTAAGGCATTTTTATTTATTTCTTATCATGAAACCAGCTAAGATTTCTTAACTAGCTTCATAGTAACCATTAGAGAGTTTTTCAAAGTGACACTAGTTTTGGCTGGCTCTGTTGGTGATGCTGTACTGAAGAACCACATTCTTCCTTATTGTCTGTTTGGACTCCTGAGTGATGGAGCGAAGCACAGTCATAGGATCATACGATGTTAGGGGTTGGAAGGGACCCAAGAGATCATCAAGTCCAACCCCCCTGCCGGAGCAGGACAAAACTATCTAGCACAGTCCTTGACATCAGTCAGGTATTACTTCCAGCCATGCATTCTGATATGAGGCTACCCCAAAAATCAGCACAGCGCTGATTTAAAATTGCCTGGCTTTATATCCAGGCTTTTGATGCAGTCTGCTCCTTTTGTTCTTCTTTACAGTACCATTTCCTTTGACTATTTAGAGACTTCTATTAATACTTTCACATTCACTCACTTTTCATTCTGGTAACCTTGCCAAAAGCAGGTTTGGTCAGGTGAAGTAATTTCCATCACATTGGAGAGATTAGTTTAGTTGGTGTGAGTTGTACTGAAGAGGCTCAAACAAGAACTAGTAATCTTGACTGACAAACGCAAGCTGAAATTCTTTACTTGACTGAGAACAGGAGCAAGAGATTGCCAGCTACTCATGGAGCAATTCAACAAGGCAATCAATTAAAATAAAAACAGCTTGTGGCAGAAGAAATCTGATTCTTCAGGTTAGGGTTTCTTCCTACTATCTGGTGCATAAATCAGATTCTCAGCTAAATTTCAGACAGGGTTGGGATTTTAAGGTTTAAAAAACACCTGTAAACCTGACATGCTTTCACTTACAGCAAACACAGGCTCTTACACCTGACAGTAAGTTCTGTTGAACGCTGCCTCAGATGTTAACTTCACTGAGCAGCATGAAAGCAATGGGGCTAAAAAAACCTCACCACAGCCTCCATTTATTTTCTTCTGGCTTACCCTTCACTTCAGAAAGCCAAAGTATAGAAGCATACAATATCTGAGCTTAGTGTCACCGCATCTTTTCTCTAAAACCATGGGAATTGAGACATTTATTCTGAAAGAACCATTCCTCAACTGTGTCAGTATGTTCTGTCTACTGGTCTTATTTGAGAACATGAAATTACCTAAACTATTGTGACCCTCTTCTCCTCCATTTTCTACTGAGTTGGATTTTTTCCAACATCAATAATAAAAACCCCACCATGTGAACAGTAGGATCTAAAAGCACATAAAGATACCTCCCTGCCATTCTTGATTATAGCAATTTCTAGCTGATACCCAGTTACAAATAAAGCTGGCTCATTTTACAACTCTGGCTGCAAAAACATGCTAATTTTGCCATTCTGAAATTAATCCAGGTAAGACTTGTTAGTCAAATTGGTTCTGCATTGTGATTGCATGCTCACACAAACTCCAAACTCAAGTAAAACCCAGGGTCCTTGAAGCTCATTGCACTGAACCAAAGAGGAGGGATGTCAGTATCACCTTGGAGTTTTGTGCAGCTCTCTCCTTTACAGATTATTTTTTTCCATAGTCCCAAGGAGTCTACAGGTTTTAATGACAGGTTGTATCCAGAATTCTTCTATTCAATTTCACAAAAAATGTGAAAGAAAATTATGTGTTTCCATCTTTCTGCTCATGTCTGTCTGTGATTATTTCAGCTTGAAAAATTTATGTACAAGGAAGTCAAATCCTTCCCACCTTCTAGATACTGCTGCAGAAGGCTAATTAATGGGTTTAAGATTTAGGAAATGAATTTAACAATATGTGGAAGGTTACAATCATCTACGAGAAGCTGACTACTATTAGCTGCCTCTATCAATTCCAGTACTACCATGTGGTGACCAGGTGCAAAAATTGGCTGGCCCCACAGGGAGACACAGCCAAAGCCTGAACCTTGGCGAGTGACTGTATAATTTTTTGGGAAATAGCCATCACTGACATTGTCCAGATGGCACAGAAGACTCTTGGTTTAGTGCTCACCTGGGATAAAATTTTTCCTCTGGACAGGAATCTGACGTTTCTTCCATTCCTCTCATTATTCCTAGAAATACCTTCTCAAGCACTGTATGAAGTTAATGCCTGGAAATTAAGCAGCTAATCCTTTCAGCTATCTTCAGAGTCACCTTTGTGACACCAGCCACATTATTGAGGAAAAGTTTGTCTGTCAGGATATGGAATGATAATGGAAGAGGATACTTCTACTTGACTATCATTTCTAAAGCAGAAATGACAAGTAGAGCTCTGTCCTTTTGGATTTTTGGTAGCTGGATGCCTCTGTAAACAGCAAACTGAAAACCGTACTTGGAGCAAATGGAATCACCTTGGTGTGGATCATGAAAGAATCTATTTTTTAAGTCTTTCATAACAGTCCTTTGGCAGAAAAAAAAGGTGTTTATCTAAATCTAATTTTTAAAAAACTTTTCTTCTTTTTTGAAATTATGATCTTATCCTGACTTAGGTACTACTGAGTATTTTCAACCTGGTGTAGAATTGTCCACTACAGGTATATCCTCTGTTTCCCTAAGGGGGTGGCTATGCCACAGGCAAGTCACCAGAACAATATGTTATGAACAAACGGCTTTGTGTTTTCATCACACTTCAGTTTTTATTTCCTTTTATCTTCAGAATTCAGAGCAGCTGGTACAACTACTTAATTATTTCCTATGCATCTATTCCATAGGGATTGGTAGGGCAGATAAGCAAATAGATACGCTTCTCATGAGTGGTTATTTTTTGTTTGGAAGTGGTCTCTACCCACAATATATTCCAAGCCATTTGTCATACACTTACCCTCATGATTGTGTAATTGTAGAAAGATACTGCCTTCTTTTTCTATAGAATAACATTTCTCAGCATTTCATCCTAATTTGTATTTAAGACTATCCCTACAAGGGAATTGTGCTTCAAATAAGAAAACCTACTGTTCTTAAAATATAATCTTTAATTGCTACAATTATGATAATTACATAAAATGTGTAAACGAAAAAACATGTGGGAGCTAAATATGCTGGCAGATTTTAAGTGTTTGTGCATCAGGAATGGGTTAAAACTCTGATCCATACCTTGTACGTATTGGATTCGAGCTCTTTGGTCAGATGTGCATTTGTGTGAAATATATCCGAACAGGGTGAAGCGTGCTTCAAATGGAAAGACAAGCCATTCTAAGCAAATTTGAATCCTTTTATTTTATCTCCCTTACTGCCATGGCACCTTCTGAATATTAATCTCTGAATAGTGCAGTTGTTTTCTCTGGCAGTGTTTCCTTCTGTTGCGAGTCAAGGCCCTGATCCTTCAAAGAATCATATGCATTTCAATGGTCAGTCTGTGCCAACAGCAGGATGAGACTTTCTGAAAAGTTAAACCATTGCAAGTATTTTCAGTTTTGGGGGTGTGAACTTTGACAGTAAATAACCAGCACGTCTAGTAGTGCTGACTTCACTGATTTATTCTACTACTGAGCATCCTGCAGGTTCTACCAGTCTTCTCTTTTATGAAAGGTTCCTTTCACTCCGCAGTGCCTCAACCTCAAAAAAGTGGGCTACCTTTGCACCAGCCTTGGTGTAAATTGGTCCTCACTTTACAAAAGTCAATGGAGAGGGCTAAAGAGGGGTCAAATTCTGTTCATCACCACATACCTACTGCACTGCAGAGACCAAGAAGAGTACTGATGCATACAGTGCCCATGGGGAGGAGTGACGTTTTCATTCCCAGTATCCCATTTCCCCTTCCATAATAAGGCATATAGCTGACATGGAACAAGCAACCATTTTATTGACGACTGAACCGTTTTGCAGAAATGGCTCTACTGAAAAACTAGAAGAAATTGCCCACAACCTCAAGTATCAACTCTGCCCACACCCTGATAACTTAGGAACTCCTGTTCCTGAAAACAGAGCCTGAATCATATTAGAGATCTGTGTTGCATTGGAAACCCAGTGAGTGTCACTGTAGTTAAAACAGAGTCAGGCAGCTTTACTTTCTGATAACATGGAGAGTCATCCTCTCATTAATGTTGCTCAGGACATTCTTACTACAATACTAACAAAACTGTTGTCCCCACAGATTAATTCTGTTCTTATAAGTGCAATTTTCTATTTGATAGTTGAACACAAGGGTCTTTGTAGTTCACATTTGGCATTAACATTAGAAATTGATGACCTAACACACAGCGAGCGGCACTGTATGATATAAATATTACCGTATGCTGGGAATTGATTATTGTATTAAAACAGAAGATAAGGACAGGAATTGAAGCTTCCTACAGACATTTTTTTTTTTTTTATTACTACAAAATATACTGCATTTTTGTGATTTTCTGTCCCTTTATCAATTTACCTAACCAGGACTTAGTGTTTATAATATGCTCTCCAGTTCTGCTCCAGAGAATGTTTTCTAGCTTAACTTTAGCTGGAATTATTTCTCTTTCACCCAACTTTTATTCTTAATTTCATTTTCACACTTCGGTGATCTTCCTGTGCATTTGTACATTACCAGGAAATTCTCAACTACTTTCATATCAACTGTTTTTATTACATTTTTACAGATTTTTTTTTTTTAAGCAGATACTGCTGCAGTGTAAGAAAGGCTCTACAAAATCTTTAAAATGTAATTTAAATTTAGAATGAAAAGTTTTCAGCCCTTTCAGCTCATACAGCTGCTTTTGCCGCATTACGAGTCCATCATTTCACTTTGTAATTTAGATGCTACTCCCTGCTCTTGGGCACTTCCCACATGGAAAGCTCAGCGGCAGTACAGTCTAGTGATGCACATTAGACTGTATGACAAATCTTGACTCATGACTGAGGTTCACCGACTGCACTTTTCTTCCTACACTTGTTCTTCCTATACTTTTAGTGAGAATTTCATAGTTCTGTGGCATTTTTTTGTGCTTCATTTACTGTCTTCCTTCTAAATGTGAACAGCTATATAGGACCACGCTGGAACATAGGATGATCCATATGAATGTGAGAGGGAACTTCTTCACAGTGAGGGTCATGGAGCACTGAAACAGGCCGCCCAGGGAGGTTGTGGAGTCTCCTTCACTGGAGATTTTTAAGATACACCTGGATGTGTTTCTGTGTGGCTTGGTCTAGGCGATCCTGCTGTGTGAGGGGGATTGGACTAGATGACCCTTCGAGGTCCCTTCCAATCCCTAATGTTCTGCGATTCTGTGACCGGCTTGGAATTTATGTATGACATAGTATGAAAAGATGCACAAGTACAAGCTGGACTCTGGGTTCTCTGTTGCCCATGAAAGATACGCTTCCATCTTTTGCTTACAAGAGTGTATATTGCATTTCTAAAGAGCCATCCCTCATTATTTTCCTCGATAAAGCTGCAAAGAGTCAGGCTGTACCTTATTTAAATCTTATCTGGTACAACAGCCTGAGTGATTATTTAATTGTTCGCAGCTGTTATTTAAGAGTTCTTCTCTCATTTAGTTAATTAGATATATTTAGAGTCTGATATAAAGCTCCAAGAACTTAGTGGGCCCTTTCCAAGGGACTTGTATCAGTTATCTAATAAAAAACTTCACATAATTTTTTGCCCGTTTCCAAATTTGTTGAAAAATGTTTGATTTCACATTCTGCTCAAATATAAGTTTGCTTAACGTTATGAAGAAATGCCCACATATGGTGGACATGAAAATCCTTGGAATCATAGTATTTTTCTCCATTTGCACAATTTTTTTAAGTTTATCTGGGAATTAAGTTGTGTTGCACTTCAGATCGATACCAGAGCCTGACATTACAACAGATTAAATAGCAGTTGTTGACCTTTAGTTTGATGTACCAATTTGCTGATTTGAGAAATCTTGGAACAACTTAGTTTTCTTCAAGATCGGGCACTCTAAGTATTCAAACTCCATCTTTAGTTCACCTCGTGATTGCCTCCTCTTCTTCCTTTTAATTTGCTATCTTTTGCTAAACAATAGAAAAATCTCTCTACTTCTGTGATCATTTATTTAAGGGGCAACACTGTCAAGAAGGAGCCCAGGGTAAACCATGGTTAAATTATGAACTTTTAGCAAAGGGAATTACACACTACTAGCTTGTGGGGAAGTGTAACTATAATGAGGTTGTCTCAGAATCTCTTCATAAAGTGAGATTTATAATGGAAAGGTTTCTTAGCCACTTTATGGCAGAAGAACAGCACAATAAAAGCAGACGCTTGACTGTAAGAGAAACCATGCAAGACAGAAGAGATTCAAGAATCCATAGAATAATAGAATTGTTTGCGTTTGAAAGGACTTCAGAGATCATCTAGTCACATCCCCCTAACATAGACAGGGACACTTCTCACTAGATCAGGTTGCCCAGAGCCACATCTAACCCAAGCAAAAGCAGAGGGGCAGAATCACCTCAATAGATCTGATGGTGACACTTCTTTTGATGCAGTCTGTGATAGAGTTGGCCTTCTGGGCTGTACTCATGTACTGCCAGCTCATGCTTAGCTTCTCATCTACCAGCATTCCCAAATCTTTCCCCTTGAGACTACTCTCAATGCATTCACCATTCAGAGCAAGTATTTGTGCTTGGGGCTACGCTAACCCAGATGCAGGACCTTGCACTTGGACTTGTTGAATTTCAAGCTGTTTGCACAGGCCCACCTCTCAATCCTTTCAAGGTCCCTCTGGGTGGCCTCACTTCCCTCCAGCTTTTCAACCACTCCACACAGCTTGGTAAACTTGCTACTGTTCACGTTGCCAACAAAGATGTTAAACAACATCAGACCCCAAACAGACCCCTGAAGAACAATACTCTTAACAGTTCTCCACTTGGACATCGATCTATTGATCACAGCTCTTTGAGTGCAGCCATCCACCCATCTTCTCACCCACAGAGCAGTCTGGTTAGTAAATCCACATCTGTCTATTTTAGAAACAAGGATATCATGCAGAAAACCATCAAATGCCTGGCACAAGTTCAGGTATATGACATCAGCTGCTCTGCCCATGCTGTAACTGTCATAGAAAGCCACCAGATTTGTCAGACATGATCTACCCTTAGTGAAGCCATATTGGCTGTCACCAATTGTCTCCTTGTTTTCCATGTGCGCTCCATGATCTTGCCAGACACAAAGGTGAGACTGACTGGCTTGTAATTCCCCAGGTCATATTCTTTTCTCCCTTTATGTTTTCCTTTTTCCCAGTTAGTGGGAACTTCACCAGGCTGCCATTCTTGAAGAAAACCTCATATCTAACAGAAAGATGCTATAAATGAAGATACATAAGTATTTTATTCCATCTAACTTACACTAGTTAAAGCACAGTAAATCAAAGCCTATATGCTTATCATTTCCCATGTTGAGTTCTTGATGAAAAGTAGCTCATAAACATAGATTGCTCACAGAATTGGAACCTCAGCAAAAGGCTTATGATTACTAATTTCATCACTGTTCAGGAAAATGTTTAAGCAGATACATAAACCCCCTAATACCTTTTAATTGGGCTCTAATTTGACTCCCTCGTTAAGCGCTTTTCTGAATGCAGGATTCTATGGCAGAAACTAAGGCAAGGCAATAGCCTGGAAATTAGCATTCTACCCACTAAGCACTTTGCACAAATCTTTGATCTAGCAGTGGGTAGCATTTTTTATGTTGGTTAGGGAATATATCATACATTAAAACTTTTAATATTAAAGTCCAAATAGAATTACTGATGAGACAGGCTACCTCTCTCCCCCTAATCTTCATAGAGTCCTCTATGAAGCCTACATATATGACAATAATTCACAAAAATTATGTCAACAGGCAGTAGAAGACATTTTGACAGCATAACACAAACAGCATTTTGTGTCAATATATAACCACAGAAATGCTCAAAACCATTGCTCCCTGCATGAGTGACAGACATCTATGAAATTTGTCTGCTTTTTTTCTGGTCTTTAGTCCCAAGTCTGTGGCTGCACGAGAGGAATCTAGGATGAGATTACTAAGAAATGCATTGGTTTAGTGCAAAGGTTGAGTAGACCTCAGCAACTGTAACACTTAATCTCTTCCTAGAAAATATTTATAGAGCAGATCAGTTTCCTGTGAATGGTAAACAAATATTTGTTTCTTCCCATGGAACTACTGGGAAAATAGCTGAATAGCTCTGAAAACTGTTGAGTGAAATAGGCTCATGTAACTCTTCTCAGCCTATAAACATATAGACAGACATTGCACATATTTTGAGATGCAACCTGAACAATTCCTTTCATATTTACTAAGCCTATATAATCATGGATGGTAAAAGCATTGTTGATGTTTACCAAAATCCCCTTTAAAAATGTTAGAACTACACATTTTTTAAGTTTTTTTCCTTCTTTCTATTAATGCATGTGGTTCCCTTGGTGGCTTTCAGATGATGCCCTAAAGCTGCTTTAAAGCTTTTTCAGAGTTGCTTTTCAAGAACAGTAGAAACTATTTTCCAAAACTCATGACTTTTCTTTTTCAGGAGAGGTGGCACCACAAACCGGTAATCATAGAATCATTACGGATCGGAAGGGACCTCGAAAGATCATCTAGTCCAATCCGCCTGCAACAGCAGGATCACCTAAACCAAGTCACACAGGAACTCATGCAGGTGGGCCTTGAAAATCTCCAGTGATGGAGATTTCACAACCTCCATGGGCAGCCGGTTCCAGTGCTCCATCACCCTCACTGGGAAGAAGCTCCTTCTCATATTTGCATGGGACCTCCTATGTTCCAGCTTGCACCCATTGCCCCTCGTCCTAAAACTACATGACACTGAGAACAGCCCAGCTCCATCCTCCAAACACCCACCCCCCAAATATTTGTAGACGATAATAATGAGGTCACTCCTCAGTCTTCTCTTCTCCAAGCTAAAGAGACCCAGCTCCCTCAGCCTCTCCTCGTAAGGGAGGTGCTCCACCTCCTTCATCATCTTCATTGCCCTACGCTGGACCTTCTCCAGCAGCTTCACATCCCTCTTGAATTGAGAAGACCAGAACTGGACACAATACTCCAGATGTGGTCTCACCAGTGCAGAGCAGAGGGGGAGAAAAACCTCTCTCGATCTGCTAACCACCCCTCTTCTGATCCACCCCAGGATGCTGTTGGTCCTCTCGGCCACAAGAGCACATTGCTGGCTCATGGTCATCCTGCTGTCCACCAGGACCCCCAAGTCCCTTTCCCCTACACTGCTCTCCAACTGGTTAGTCCCCAACCTTGGGTTGTTCTTGCCCAGATGCAAGACTCTGCACTTACCCTTGTTATACCTCATTACATTTCTCTCTGACCAACTCTCCAGCCTGTCCAGATCTCACTGAATGGCAGCACAGTCTGCTGGGGTGTCGGCAACACCACCCAGCTTTGTGTCATCAGCAAACTTGCTGACAGTGCATGCCAATCCCTCATCCAAGTCATCAATGAATAGATTGAACAGGACTGGTCCCAGCATTGACACCTGGGGCACTCCACTAGATACAGGCCTCCAACTAGACTCTGTCCCATTGACCACCACTCTCTGACTTCTACCCTGTGGCCAGTTAACAATCCACTTCACTACCCAAAAATCCAGGCCACACTGCCTCAGTTTGGCTGCAAGGATGCTGTGGGAGACTGTGTCAAATGCCTTTCTTAAGTCAAGATAGATAACATCCACGGCTCTGCCCTCATCCATCCACCTGGTTACACCCTCATAAAAGGCTATCAGGTTGGTCAAGCATGACTTTCCCTTTGTGAAGCCATGCTGACTGTCCCTAATGACCCTCCTGTCCTTGATGTGCCCGGAAACAGCCTCTAGTACAAATTGTTCCATCCCCTTTCCTGGGATGGAGTTAAGGCTGGCCAGTCTATAGTTACCTGGGTCTTCCTTCTTTCCCTTTTTAAAGATTGGGGTAACATTTGCTATTTTACAATCCCTAGGCACCTCTCCTGTTCCCCAGGACCTAGCAAAGATGATGGAGAGTGGCCTAGCAATGACTTCTGCCAGCTCCCTTAGTACACGCGGGTGCATCCTGTCTGGACCCATGCATTTGTGTACAACCAGTTTGCTCAACTTATCCCTAACCCAGTCCATTATCAACCAAGGCATGCTCATCTCTTGCCTCAACCTCCTCTGCATTCTGGGGTTTAATATCAAAATAACCCTTAGAAGTACAGACAGAGGCAAAGAAGTGTTGAGTATCTCTGCCTTCTCTGCATCCTTTGTTTCCAGGTCACCCACCTCATTCAGCAGGGGGACTACGTTGCCTCTAGTTTTAATTTTACCTGCAACATATTTGAAGAAGCCCTTTTTGTTGCCCTTGACCTCTCTCGCAAATTTTGATTCCAAGGAGGCCTTGGCCTTTCTAGTTGCATCCCTACATTCTCTCACCAGAGCCTTATAATCACCCCAAGTGGCCACCCCCTCCTTCCATGACCTATAGGCTTTCTTATTCTTCTTCAGTTTGCCTAGTAGTTCCCTGGTTAACCACACAGGTCTTTTGGCTCCCTTCCTTCACTTATTCCTTGTTGAGATTCTCTTTTCTTGTGCTGCAAGAAAGCAGTGTTTGAATGTTAACCAGCTATCCTGAGCTCCTTTGCCTACCAGTACCCTGTCCCATGAGATTTCCCCTAGCAATTGCTTGAAAAGGCCAAAGTTGGCCCTCCTGAAGTCTAGGGTTGTGGTTCTAGGAGCTTTTCTTTTCCTGCCACACGAGATCCTGCAACCAAGGCAACCCTCAGTCTTCACTGCTTCAACCAGACTTGTCTTGTTAGTGAGGACAAGATCCAGTAGTGCTCCTCTCCTAGTGGGTTCTTCCACCATTTGGATCAGGAATTGTCAGCAATGCACTGAAGGAACCTTCTGGACTGAGGGTGGCTGGCCGAGCGGGTCTTCCAGCAGATATCTGGGTAGTTAAAAGCCCCCATGAGAACCAGGGCCTGCAGCTGTGAGGCTGCTGCCAGCTGGCTGTAGAAGACTTCATCAACTTCTTCACTCTGATCTGGAGGTCTGTAATAGACACCCACAACAGTGTGTCACCCACGCCAGCTTGGCCCTTAATCCTCACCCACAATCTCTCAACTCTCCTCTGCTAATAAAAAGTAAGAAAATACAAAGACCTATAAAAGGAAATATGACCCATTCTAGATAGCAAATTGTATGACTGTCAAATTTTAAAGCACTCTTAAAAGAGTTTCCAAGGGAACAGAAATGTGGTACATCATGAAAAACTGTTAGGAGGCATCTTCTGCAAAGCGAGACTGCTCGTAGGTAACAGAGGAACATAATAAGGAGGAGTGTGAGTTGCACAACCCCTTAAACTTTCATAATAGGTCTAAATGTACCTAATCAACACGGCATGTCTTCTAGAAAATGTCATCATCACTACCTAGAGTGACAACATTATTAAAAGCAAGTAGAAATACTCCTGGCTAGATGGAATATGGAGGACATCTTTCAGTAGTGTTGTTTTAGCTATACGGGAAAATGAAAGAGTGGATGTGTCCACTAAATTTGCAACTATTCCCACGTTGTTTCAGTTAGGTATAATATACATGAAATATTTGGCTCCAAAATGCATGGAGCTAGTAAAAACAAAGAGGCTCCTGAATGCCTTTGGCCTGAAAAACTAAACTTTCCATTAAGATTTTGTTAGGATGGAACACGGGCAGGGAGTTTCCAAGTGAGCACAAACTCCACACAGTAGTACAGTGATCCCACAGCTCTATAGAAAAACCTATTCCAAGTTGTACTGCATAGCTGCAAACAAGAAAACACTTGTCATTAATCAGCTTATTAGTTTATTACTCTACCTTAAAAGTTCTCAGACTTTACAGCTTTAGAGCACTTATGGAGGCTAACACATTTATTCTTCCCCATCTGCTACAGGGAAGAAATGTCTCTCCCTCTTGTCTCCCACGGAAGCAAATTCCAGGCTCTCACAGATAACACAGCTTAAGCACCTATATCCCACTAAACTAAAATCATAGAACGGTAGAATTACGTACAAATGTTTAGATATCTTGGTATATCTGAATGAATTTACCAGAACAATAAGGAATTTGATTAATGTCCCTTCCAATCTCTAATGTACTGTGATACTGTGTAATGATGCAGTTCTGAACTAAAGGGCTTTACTACGCCACATACCTCTGGCAGCCTCAGCTTATTAGGCTGTCTTTTCACTAGTTCTGATAAAAATGTATTGATAAGCATAATCACCTTGATGATCGATGCCTCCCAAATGCTGTTCTTAGGAGGCAAATACTCTCCTCATGAAGGCAGTGTTCTGAAATTGCTTCCAGATCCTGTCAAAGACATCTCCACCAGTGCCTCAGCTCCCTGCATGTTAAAGCTAGAATTCTTTTTCTAACGATAACTGCAACATCATTCACATTCTAACAATTTAATGCTACAACAGAACACATTATATATACGATGCTGGAGGAAGATTTCTTCCTTCTTATAATAATAATAATCAGCTATGGATATTGCATAAAAAAATTATATGCCTAGTCTGTAGAAAATAATTGCAAGACATAGAACTGCATGTGACACCATGTGGTTCTTGAGGCTGCTGGGAAAATACAATGGATCCTGATTCTCTGTTACTCAGTCATACACACTTTTTGGAATGGGTTGTAAGACGCCAGCAATCAAAATGTTTTTTTCAGGCTGCGTATACGTAAGGACACAAAACAACCACTTGAGGTGGAAACAGATAATAACAGAGCGAGTCCCTAGGAGGACCACACGGATGATCAGGGGTCTGGAACACTTCTCTTATGAAGACAGGCTGAGAGAATTGAGGCTGTTCAGACTGGAGGAAAGAAGGTTCCAGGGTGACCTCATAGCAGCCTTCCAAAACCCGAAGGCAGCTACAGGAAATTTGGAGAAGGACTTGTTACAAGGGAGTTTAGTGATGGGACAAATAAAATGTAGATTTAGATTGTATTTACTACCTACCAGGATGGTGAGGCACTGGAACATGTTGGCCAGAGAAACTGTGGATGTTCCCATCCTGGCTCTGGGCAAACTGGTCTAGTGGGAGGTGTCCCTGCCTATGGTAGGGGGGATGGAACTAGGTTATCTCTGAGCACAAGGTATTCTATTATTCCATGAATAAAAAGTACTGAAAACATTTTTTTAAATCTGTAGACACCTGATGCTTTAATTAACACTGAAAAAATTATGTGATCAGGAAAACCGTGCAAATATCTATTTTGTAAGAACCAACAAAAAACCTCTTCCCAATATGAATCTCATCGAGGTTCAGCTCATTCAAATCAGGTCAAACATGTCATATACCTGCATAGCACTATATGGCTACTGAATGAGACTTATTTCACATTCAGAATATTATCTTTGATCTAAACAGAAGCTGAAAATGTCATTAAATCCTTGCACTTCTTTCATCCTTATAGTATTGGCAAGAAGCAACTTCCCTACTTGCAAGAGGATTTTGCCTACCTGAGTGCCTGGTCTGTAAAGGTTATAAAATATTCCCTCTTGTGTCCTGATAGTTTTGCACTAATCATCAATAGTTCATAATAATTCAGTTCAAAACTTAATCTCAGTGAGGACACTACCACTCCATAACACTGTCTTTTGTTTTGAATGACATTTCATTTTGGATTTAAACTAGTTGAGGCTTGTCATGTCAGATAATTTTATTTTATTTTTCTTCAGCCACCTGAGCACAAGTATCTCAGGAAAAGCAAAAAAAAACCCCACAGTAACAGTCTGAAAGCCTTCAGTTTCCCAGGTGGTCCAGAAAGATAGCATAGGGCATCTGAACACAGGCTGTTGTATGTCGTAAATGCTTTTATTCATTATGCCACAAACACTTTGGACTCCTGACAGGTGAGAAAGAGTATGACCTTGGTGATTCAAATATATGTGGGGCTTGTCATAAACTAGGCAAGCAATACATTTTATGATCATGATTCAGTACAAAACCAAACCAAAGAGATGTGGATCTTAATGATGGCCCTTCATAATCCATTTGATGGTCTAATGAAAATTACTTCCCTCCTGTCATAACTTTTGAGTAAACTCTTGGTTAATTACATTTTTTTTCACAGGCAACTGTACGTTTCTTTATGTTGGGTGGCAGTTTAGCCTAGCTGTTTTGCCTTATTTGTTTGATAAATAACTAATTTTGTCATTTATTTCCATCTCAAGGAAATACTAAAGGTCAGACACATGAAAAATGACTAGAATTTTCTGCAACACCTCACATTTTAAGAATATTCCTGCTAGAGCAAAATCCAATTCTATAGTCTGTCACTGGGGACTGTGAAGCTTTGAAACATACAACAGATACAAACATGTAATCTCTCTAAAATTGAAGGGCTTCACTTGGGGCTGCATGTGGGCATTCTTTTCTGCTCAGGTTCCTGACTTCAAAATCCCTTTTTCAGACTAAGCATGTACCTAAAACTATATGGTCTTTGTCTTTCAAGGAGAAGGATCAGTGCTCTCTTTTCAAGCAAAGACAGTAGCAGCATCAATGCTTCTGTTTATCTTCCACATAACAGCTTTCTGGCTGAAGCATAGACTCAGGAAGTGGAAAACAAGGCTTCTTTTCCTCTTTAGCTTGGAGGATACTATATCTCCTTCTCTGAAGTGCCAGAAGAATGCCCTAATCATTACATTTGCACATGGATGCAGCAAGCCAGCTTTATCTGTTTGCAACAGTACATGGCTACCATCTGTTTAAAAGAAATGCGTTCCCATGTGCAGTTCATTCTGACAGTAATGACCTTTTCTTGTCTAGGTTCAATGCCAGAGCTCAGACAAACTACAAAAAAAGCAAGAAGAAGAAAAATTAACTGCCAGATCTCTTTTCTTTCTTTACAAAAATAATAAAAATTTATGAGAGACAAAGTATGTGGAAAAAACTTGTTGTTTTTCCCATGAGCTAGAATTCCAATTAGGGTTTGACCAAGGTTTTTTAGCTGTTTTACAAAACTATTAAGACTGAAGTCTTTAATGTGAGTTCTAATGTGAGTGCAGAGAGAATTTCCAACATAATGTTGCACTGTTATTTCAGCTGAAATGAAATTTCTTAGTGCTAGCATCAATTCTGATGTAGAAATCAGGTTCTTAAGTCTCATAGGCACTTTCTAAAAATGTTCCCAGTGTGGTCCGTAACGCCAGGCCATTAGGTTTAGGTGACACGTGTTCTATTGCAACTACTTTTAGAAATATAAAGTGGGGCAAGGCTCGGGGTTTTGTCTTATTGAAAACAAAAAAAAATCAAACTGATTACAGACCAGGTAGTGAAAATAAAAATCAAACTGGTTATAGATCAGGTAGTGATGTTTGCAAAATTCACAATTACAAACATGGCTAAAGTAGTTTGTAGCAAACAAATTTGGAAAATAAGTAATCAACTACTTGCAAGTCTTTAAAGTCAGTGTAACTTGGACTACAATAAGTAATTACTCCGGAAAACTAGATAGTAAAGGGCTCTTCTTCAGGCCTACGTATTTAATAACACACTCTCTTTAGTACTACTCTCTGTATTACCCTTCAATAACACGGTCTCTTTAGTTAAAGCCTCCAGTGGCTTGCAAACTTTCTGTAATGTTTCTGGCCCAACAACTGTACCTGGGATTTAATTTGCATTTATTAATAATTTCTTTTTCCCATGCTATATCTATAAAGTGTTATACTTTACAGGTATAGAGACTGTAATGTGGAGATTTTAGACTGGAGAAAGAAATGAAGGCACCAAAGAAGTGGCTGATGAAAGAAAAACCCTGCTCCCCTCTGGGAGTGTAACAGGCACAGAATGTCTGCCCTGCTCCTTCTTCCCCACCCACCCCAGGCAAGGCTGCTGGCAAAACCGAATAGCCCAGTGAGATGTACCCAGCTAAGAAAGCAAGACAGCACTTTGCTTGCTGTTTCTTAAAGAGCAGTGAATACTGTACTGACAAGTGTATCCAGGCATATGTTCCTTCCTAAAAAAAACAGGGAAAATAAATGCTATGGGAATGGGGTTTATTATTGGTTTTATTACTTTTAATAGCACGGTCTTCCAAACAGCCTGCATTATCTCAGCAGGATTACTAAAAGACCTGATAGCACTAGTCATATACTGGCTAGAAAGAATCAGATTCAAAACTGCACAAAACCCGCTCTCAAACCAGAAAGCCAGTAAGAAAGAAAACTCTAGTGTATGATGCCTGCAGCACTGCCCAGCAGGGGAAAATGGAGAGTAAGGAATACGCCGCTACATCAGCTACATTTTGCCCTTTCAGGTAAAGGAAGCTGTCTCTACAAAGGTAGATCTTACCTGTTTAAACAGATCTTAAGTGTTACCAAACTATATGCTCTCTACCAGGCATGATACAGTGCTGGAAAGCATTTGCTTCATTCCTCTGCATGACTCTTCTTATTTTTAATAATGCATTGCTGTCAGTTTCAAACCTTGGAGTACTACAATAGATGGACACAGCTAAAAGAAGTGAAGTAGAATATTGTGACAGAAATTTGAAGGATCTTGATGAACATGTGAGACTTGAGTAATCTCTTCCTAGAGAACCTCATTCAAAGTGATGGAGCAGGGTCCAGGTGCACAAATCCGGTTTGTCATCAAAACTATTGCCAGAGATCAAGCTGGTAAATGATGGCATGGTTTGGTTGAAACATACAATAGCTTCTTACAAGATACAGGGATTTCTTTGAAATTTTCTTTCAAACATGCTGGGTTGCTGCAATGTTTTCCCATATTTACAGAAAAGAGACATGAGATCCACACATAAGACAAGCTATACTTTATAAGTTAATTCAGAAGAGAAAGAGAGCATAATCAAAAGAATTCTACAGCACCACATTTGGCTTAAGCTGATTTCTCAATTATGCTCCAAGATGAGAGCCAGCTTCTAAGTAAAGTTCACTGCACCAAAGAAATGGATGTTCCCGATAATCAAGATATGGAGTCTTTACAGTAGTCCTGTCTTCTTTAACCTAATAACTCTGCTAACAATAATTATTATAATAATTATCTATTTGTATATTATTTATTATATATTATCTGCTCTACCCTGTGCAAGCCAGCCCTCTATTAATACCAAGCACAAAGAGTCACAAACCTGCAGCATTGTAGCTCTCCCTGTGGTGGTGATTGCGGTAAGACTGGTGACCAGGGTAAGGACCCTGGAGAGCAGAAAGCAGCATCTTGACACTTACTGTTCCTTTTATGGAGAGTCCATTCACCTCCCACCCTCCTTCTATAGACATAGTTTTGTCGCCTGGGCAAATCAAAGAATCAGATTCAGATACTGGTCCTTACACAAAGCCTATAAACTCTCTTCCCACTGTGTACTCTAAAAGGTTAATATAACACATCTAATGAAAAGTATACTGGAATGACGCTTAAAAAACCTGTTAAAGTTGAAGGCAGTTCCTTAGTTACTAAATTAAAATCTAATTCTTTCAGGAAAAAAAAGGCAAGATCAATCTTAGTCTCTCTGCTTTTTTTAAGTTGGCTTAAGGCCATCCTATTTCTCCAGCCTAATCTCTTTGCTCTCACTAGAAAGAGGATGGATTTGCACAACTCTAGTTTGATATCAGTACATGCGTTACTTTCTAACGATAAACAATTCCTTCCTAGTAGCTTTGTGCATTTTCTTGTAGCTCAATCTCGTTAGCATACATCATCTTTTTGTCAAGGTAGTTGTAACTACAACAGCCTTTTGAGTGAGAGGCACTGAAGGACACGTGCCCAATAAGTTCTGAAGGAATCTGACCTCAGCATTCAAAAGCTTAAAATGCATTTCTGCAGAGAGGAGAAGGGAGCTGATTTTTCACCGCTTTGGTAAGTATTTCAGGTATATAAGGTACTTATATTTATAAAGTTGGGTTGGAAACACCTTGTTAAAACCAGGGAATAGTATTCTTTAGCTGTTTTTTTGACTGAAGGTAGTTCAGTGGAAAAGAACGATCCATCAATCTCAGCTGCTGCCATAAGCAATTCCAAATTGACTCTTCTGTGAAAATACCAACTCGCCCAAGAGATCCACTGCTTCATCTAAAGGAGTTGGGAATCCATCTCCTGAATACAAAACCTCAAATTAAACATGGAAGAACTTTCTGCTCCTTCCTTATTCTAGCAAGGAAAGCTTACAGCAGAAAAATCCCAATCTAATCTCTTTTCCTGGCTTTCCTAGGAATGACGTGTTGTTCTGCTGCACTGATATTCAGACAAACTTAATATTGCCACCAACTAAAATACAACATAATACGCAGAAAGAATTCTGTAATAGTAATAATATTCCTTTGCTGAAAGTACACCTGTCACATGGATTGCTGCCCTAGATCCACTGCTAACATCCACTACATACATTTCCGCATTAACCAAATGCTTCTATATTATGTTTCATATATAAAAATAATTCAAGAATCTTTTGTTTTAATTGTTTAGAATTTGATAGAAATGGAAGAGATATGTTATAATCCAATGTCCCACATCTCCTTCAGAAAAACACAGTTATGAGCAGTTTACTGTAGAATACAGTAATGAGATATTAATGTAAATAGTTCTGCCACACATTCTAATGTAGCATAAACAGAAATAAAGGGGATAAACACACAAAAAGCAGTAAGTTAGAATATATATCTACCCAGAAATGTATCTGATATAATACCCAATATTAGAAGAACACATCTCTAGATCACCAGTGAAGTTGATTGAATGGTGTTATCTGAAACTGGGATTAGCAAAAGGGGAAAGAAAATGAGGAAATATAGGGGAATGACCTATAATATCTATCTTGCGAATCCCAATCCTATCAATCATCTTTGCTAAGATTACACATTGCTGGAGACAAATTGGGTTGAAATGTTAATGATCTCATGATTTACATTCTGCCAGAATCCTTTCTCTTTCCTCTGCAGCCACAGAAACAGCCCATGAGAACCAGAGTACAGAAAAAGGAGGAAGGGAAATAACAATCTCTTAAAACCTGTGTTACTTTACAACCCAAGTTGATATTGTTTGCTCCTATAAAACAGACCTTTTCTGTTGAGCACACAATAATTGCTGTCAAAATGTTTTAAGGACTTCAAAGGTATTGGTGCGATAATTCCTTCTAGAATATAAAACCTGTGCTAGTGGCAGTCAAGATTGAAAAGAAAATAAATAAAAAAACCAAATAAAAACAAGGATAAAAATTGTCCTGCAAGGAACATTTGAAGGTTAGCCAATCCTATTAATTTTAAGGTTGCAAAATAAAACTGTTACTGTTCATTGAAATTAAACAAGATATTCAGTTCTTTCTAATAGCCAGTCAACTCTTACTCCACAGAGTGTTTAACTACTACCAGAACCCTTTAAATCTTCCAAAACAACCCTTTTGCTGGGACATCTTGTAGTCTGGGAAAAAACACTAATTCATAGTGAAATCTTTTGTAAGTTACATCAACTGTAAAAAAAAAATAAAAATCTAATTTTGAAGACTAACTTTTTCAAATATTTTTCCCTTTTGGAAGAAAGTAATCTATTTATTGACATTCTGGACAGAGAATAACTAAAATGAAAGGGTTTTTTAAAAAAACAAATATGTATTATCTGCTAATATTACTGATGAATATAAAATTAAAAATATGTTTTAAATATAGCATTTCTAAAATAAATAGGCATAGCTGCTTCTCTGGATAATTCAGAAGTGTCATGTCACATGTCTGAAGATCTCCTATTTGTGATGTACTGAAAATGGCTTTGCAGTTGAACAAGGGAAGTTTATTCAGTTTAACAATTAGAGGAGCAGTTGTTTGTGTAGTGTATTTTATACCTGAAATGTTTTTTCATGACTACTTCAAAAAGCAATCCCTCAGATTAATATAAGAGGATATTTTTCTTTTTAAATTATCAACATGGGACACAGAGAAGCAATTGATTAGAAAGGTGAGCACAACAATACCAGAGAAGTAGAAAAACGAGTTGGAAGTGGGCATGGGAGAGACAGAGAAAAGGAAAAGAGGAATGAGCAGGCAGTATGGGGAATACTGAAACAGGTAAAGGAAGATGTGAGAAATTGAGGAATCAAGTATGTGGAAGGAGAAGGAAATAAGCAGACTGTACTGAGAAACAGAAGATTGGAATAAAATATAGAAAATGAGAAAAACACAGGGGGTAAACATCCAGAGAGCAGATCGGGGGTGGCGGGGATGTGAAAAATAGGCCGGCATATTAAAATAAAAAATCTGAAAGAAGGAATGAGGCGTGGAACACATAAGTTCTCCCTTCTACTATTCCTCGCTTGGGGTAAGAACATAATTCTCTTAGAATCCATGAAAACCCAACAAAATCACTAATCCCCACCATCACTGAGGAATCAGGAATCCCTAATTAAATGTGTATCCTAATAAATCTTAACATCTTCTAAAATACGGGGAATTACTTCTTGTAATTCATAACATTTTCAGTAGGGCAGCTGGTCAAGACCAGTTGCCCACAGATGCTGAAAATATTTCCCTGCCTAACTTCCTTCTACCATTTTGATTCCTCAATGAACCAAACGAGGCCACTAAGCCTAAAACTAAAGTTCTACCTTCCGAAAGCAGTCCTGAAGAAATTCTTCTTATATCAGTAGGGAAGACTTGCTGAAGAAATATTTTATATTCAGCAGGAATGAAGCTACATAGAATGCATTCTTTTTTGCCACTTCTTAGAAAGAAAGGTAGAAAACATATTTAAGGTTTTTTATCTGTCACTAATACCTTGCGTAAAAAAACAAAAACTTAGTTGGCATTTTTGACCAGATACACTGGTCCATGTTAATAAGGAAAGTTTATGAAATGCGAAAACGCATCTGATGTGCTTTAATATGTAAAGAGAAATTGGTAAAATTTATTTTGGAAGTCAGAATTCTGTTAAAACAAGCAAAAATTTAATCTGAACATAAAAATACCCAAAACTCAAATGAACCAAAACCACAACCTAAAAGCATATATGAGAATGAACAAACTGTTTTTGTTATAACAAAATTAACTCACCCTAATAAAAATATGAGTCTTTAGGTGCTGTATTAATTAATAAATGTTTTCCAACAGGACCACACACTAGAAAACGTGTGAGTGATGGTATATCATTTATTTATTCCCAGTAAGCATCCAGTTGTATGTGATTATATGAATGTTTTTTCTTTTCCTTCTTATAGTTCTGAGTCTTATGAATCATACATTACTCCAAATCTGTCTTTGATCTCTTAACTTAGGTCAAATTTCCACTTTTTATTCAGTGGATTAGTAAAAATATTGACTCCTGACACCCACCTTTCACATATTTATANGCTGAATGACAGCACAGCCTGCTGGGGTGTCGGCAACACCACCCAGCTTTGTATCATCAGCAAACTTGCTGACAGTGCACCCTAATCCCTCATCCAAATCATTAATGACTAGACTGAACAGGACTGGTCCCAGCATCAACCCCTGGGGCACTCCGCTAGATACAGACTCTGTCCCATTGATCACTAATCTCTGACTTCTACCTTTCAGCCAGTTCCAGCACACAACTGGAAATGAGTCACCAAGCAAGAAAGTTTCCTGAAAGTATCCTGAAATGTATAGTTAATGGTGTCTAGTTCCTATACATTATAGAGAGTTTCACAATCTGAGCACCAATGTAAGATGCTCCCTTTAAATCACAGCCTTTTTGTCGTGACTCTTCAGGCAAAATATTGGTTTAGTATTGTTCGATCATTAAAGAAACAGATTTAGTGCTTACAGTGGGAACAACGCTTGCTAGACTAAAATGAAAGAAGAATGAAACCCCAACAAACTCATGTTGGTTTCTGTATACCATAGACTTCTAGGATTTAACGCAAGGGTGCCCATTCTGCCTGAGGTCATATTTCAAATGACATTTATTAACACATCATTTGCTAAAAGCATGATAAGAAGGAAATGCTCACTGGACTGGAATGCATTAGACTTCACAGTATCTGTTTCAGTTTACCCATGACAAAAATTAAACAAAAAAAGAGTCTGATTGAGTACTACGTTATTTAAAAGCATTCCGGTGCCTTATAGTCATCAGATGAAATTACTAACTTACTATAAAATTGTCACAACAGTAGTCCAAGTAGTCTGCTACATAAACATTTGAAATGGATACATACATAGAAATTTGCATTTGTGTTAGGACAACCTATGAATTCAGAGCGTGCAAGTCATCAGCAATCCAATGCAAATATTCTCAGAGCTCAAAGAAGAATAACGCAACCAAAACGTTTCCTTTCCTGTGGGAGTGCTTAAACGCTGTTTTCTGTGTGATCTGGCCAGTTCATGAAGGTTGGTGATGGTCTCCTTCCCTGCCTACATGTGGTAGAAGTCCACAAGCAGAACTGTTGTTGTTCTGTGAGGTCAGTCAGCTTATCTCACAACAGGCAAGCTAGCAAATATTAAAAAAGATCATGTAATTCATAAGAAACTGCAGAGTACTTGGGGAATTTTTTATTTTAATTTGGATTATGCCATTTGGGGTGAATTAAATTACTCTGTAACCTGTGTAATGTGAAAAAGAACCCAAACAAACATGGAGGTTCTTGATGCTGAAAAATACAGCTCAATAACAGTCCACAAAGACAGATGTAAAGGTCTTCTGTTGCTTAACAAAATTACTGAGGAAGCAGCCCGCATTTTTGTTTCAAAGCCTTGGAAAGTGTGGCAGATAGCTTTCTCATTTGTCAGCCCCCCCCAGATAGGTCTCCTGCGTCGAATTACTAAACTAAACGTGTTGAGAAGAGTAGAGGGGTTGTGAAGTCTCCTTCTTTGGAGACATTTAAAACCCGCCCTGGACATGTTTTTGTGTGGCTCGATCTAGGTAATCCTGCTGAGACAGGGGGATTGGACTAGAAGATCTTTCAACGTTCCCTTCCAACCCCTAGTTTGTACAACAGTAAGGCTGAAAACAACGTTTCTGCCAGACACCATCCCACAAAATTGATAACAGTTTGATTAGATTTATTGTAGGTAGGCTATAGCTGATGGATTGAAACTGAAGTTTTGTCCCAACACTCAGGTCACAACACAATGTCATAAAGAAAAATTGATTTAAAACAGCATTAAGAAATAGCAAAAGAGGAGGAAAAAACCAAGATCAATGGTTTTATTTTTATATTGCAAACACTGAATTAAGCCTTTTTGCTGTCTTCTGTATCTCCCTCCTCCTGAAACTCTTTCCATTGTCATGTTGGCGTGTGTCTGATGTTGCTAAAAGGGGATTTTTGATACTAACAATAAGAAGTTGAAAAATAATTAACACTTTATATTTGGTAATCTACATGATCCCTTTACATTACAACTAGTTCCTGAAGTGCAGCTGTAATGCTGCCAAAGTTGCCACAGAAATTACTATTTCAAAAACAAAAGAGAGAAGGAAGAGGTATTAGTTGGCGGATGACACAAAAATCATTTGACAAGAACTTCATAGCTATTCTAACATTACTTCTTGTTCTAAAACAACAGTTATAGCAGTATTTGTTGTATTATTCAGCTTTTATATTACATAAACAGGAGACTAAAACACTGACCCAGAAAAAATTCTCAGTATGATCCTTTTCCTTCTTCTGTATGGTATGCACTGGTAATGCCTCTTGCTACAGAATATATTTAAATATGTTTTCTGAATTACCTGCTAAATCATGCTTATGTATCCTTCTAAAGAAGTACCTAGGGAGGCAACCTACAAACAGCACTAAAAACAACTGTCTGTGTCTCGTCCAAGCAGTAGAGGGGTAACATGTAATAGTAGATATTTCAGGTCACAGCACGATTAAAGTGTGTCAGAAATCCAGAATCAACATGAAAGATTCTAACTGACATAGAGGACTACTGCACCAGTCTGAGTAGGTTTGTGTACTGGTTGAACTGCTGGATATGTAATTTCCATAATTAGACTCTGACTGCCTAAGAAGCATTGAAATGCAGTTGCAACACCCTCAAGATATTTTAGACAGGCTATTAAAGAATGATTTATGAAGCAGGCTTTTGTTCAACCAAGTGATTAGAATTTAATAGCACTGCCTATTTAGTGTTGAACTGGACATAGCCCAGCAAAGAAACAATAAATGAGCAAAAAAATGAAAGAAATGTTAGAATATCTTCTTTGCATATCTCTGCACCACAAATGTGAGGAATAATATGGAAAAGCAATCAAAAAATTTCAGCCTTCCATTTCAGAAAACGTGTAATCCAAAATGTTGTGGGGAACTGCTGAAACAAGTTATTCTTCCTTCTGAAATAACTAAGAGCTGCAGTATGCTGCACACCAAAACTTGTGTTTCTGGTGGAAGAGGAAAGGGAGAAGGCATTCCTAAAAAAATGCTTTGGGAAGGGAAAATATCATACAAAGCCTTTTCAAAGGAGTTTTTGAAAACATCAAAATAGGTTGGGAAAGAAAATGAGGAAAACATTATTATCCTTGTCTTAGAGCTTGTGTTAACTTCTTTTTCTCCAAACAAACTTTCTCGATAAGTGGTGTCCTGCTAGCTTTCAGCTAAGTCTGAAACCTTATTCCCATTAACTTCAAAGAGAGTTGGGTTATGTTTACAGGTAGTTTAACCATTCATACACAGTTCTGTTAGGAAAAAAACTGTCTTATTCACGCAGGTCCTTGTAACAATATATGACAGCAGGTCCACTTAGTACATTTCCGTTGGTGTTGTTTTATAACAAATTTGTACTCAGCAAAAGAGAAATGATGGGTGTCAGAGATAATATAAATAAAACACAAACAGGATCTGCTCTTAAGCAGATGTATTTGAAGTACATATTTTAGATTAAAAAGTGTACACAGTTGCAAATTAACCCTTGTTGCACCTACTCATAGAATTAATGGATCTTTTCTCAGAGAAATTGTGTGTGCTGGACAGGCACTCAATTTCACGCTCAGAAGCAAAGCAAAGGCTGCGTTTCATGCAGAACCTATAACAGTCCTACTGAGTCTCAGTAAACAGCTCTTTACAGTTCTAGGCAGGTACGTTCTTCACTCCAACATTCTGTAGTAGAATACAGAATATCCCTGGACTGCCAGCGGTGGAACAAAAGACTTACAATAAGCAAGCAATTCTGGGAATTCCAAAGGATAGTTTGGGAAGTTGTGTCTCAATTTTGATGCGACTACTACACCATGTGGTTCATCCTAGCAGTTGTCTTGATGTCCCACTCTCATCATTGTCTCATTTCTTGTGATAGATGTAGTATTCTAGGAGGGACTGAATTTGATTAGGCAAGGATAACTATTCTGCATTTCATAAAATTGCTTGAAAATGGGGATGAGGGAAGAAAAGTGAAGCTGGCAATATTTGAGATAGATGAAGTATTACACTTATGACATGAAGAAGTATGAAAACATAGCAGAAAGAGAAACATTGACCTTGACGAACATGTTGAACAGAATTAGAGAGAACTGTAAAGGGCAATCTGACTGATGAGTTCCATTTGGAAGAAACAGAGTGGATGATGCTTTTAGAAAAGTCAAAGTTGAGACAAAGGTGTCAGCTACAAAATTGAAGATGAAAGTCAGAGGACTTAAAGGAAAAAACAAAATATATAAAAGAACCAGCAGTAATGTTGTTAGGTTTCTGTGGGGGCTTTGTGAGAAAAAAGGAGGGATGGTGGTTTGAAACTTTTACAGTAATTAACATTGATGGACGGACAAGGAGAAAACATTAGCATACCATGGTCCAGCTTCAAGAATCTGTGGAAAATAGGCTGAAAGTAATCTAGAATGAATGTAACCAAACAGAAACAGGAGAGGAGGGAAGCACGTGAGCCAGAGAAAATATTACTTATAATTTCTGCAATATACCAATCAGCAATATCAGAGCCATGTTTCTCCCTGCTTATGGCATCAGAATGCATTGTGGTCCCAGACTGAGCCTGGGATGTCAGCTCCTCTAGGAAACCATACGGGAACACAACTGAAGGCTAGTTCACGGACTGTTGTTTGATTCCCAGTAGTACTCTGTATCAGGAACATTTTCAAGAAGTTTAGAATATAGTGCTCAATGTATGTCAGGCTCAATGTAGAGAAGAAAGGATTTTATACTTCAGTGAATAAACATGTCAATAGCACAAATAACAGCTTATATCAGGAATAGCGTGGCCAGTCGGACTAAGGGTGGAATCCTTCCCCTGTACTCAGCACTGGTGAGGTCTCGCCTCAAGTACTGCCGGCAGTTCTGGGCTCCTCACTTCAATAAAGACATTGAAGTGCTGGAGTGGGTCCAGAAGAGAGCAAAGAGGCTGGTGAAAGGACTGTGGAAAGTCTTGTGAGGAGAGAGGCTGAGAGACCTGTGGTTGTTTAGCTTAGAGAAGATATTCAAGGGTGACCTTATCCCTCTCTACAACTACCTGAAGCTGTAAGACAGGTGTGGATCAAGCTCTTCTCCCAGGCAATGAGAGGGCAGGGCCAGAAGCTGGACCAGCTGAGGGTTAAGTTGGAGGTTAGGAAGAACTTCTGCACAGAAAGAGTGATCAGACATTGGAATGGACAACCCAAGTAGGAAGTGGAGTCCCCATCCCCAGAAGCATGTAAGAAAAGACTGGATGTGGCACTTATTGCCATGGTCTAGGTGATTGTGGTAATGTTATATCATAGGCTGGACATGATGTTCTTAGAGGTCTTTTCTGGCCTCAATTGTTCTGTGATTCTGTGAATATGATTTTAAGTTTGCAGATTAAAGAATTCAGTAAGAACTTCTGGGGAACATAGTCATAGAAACTATTAATGAACTGTCTTTTGGATTTGTCGATCTAGCTGTCAAACAACTTTTGAGAAATGCACTACGTTACCTCTTCATTTGCAGATAGCTACGTCATATTTTCCCAAGCATTATTACACTTTGAATATAAATAAGTAATATTTCACTGTTCCTTGGCATGAAATGAAACACAATTACTCCTGAGAGCCTTTGGGTAGCTCTTAACGTGAACTAATCTTCAGTTATACAAAACACAACAGTGTTAGCAAAAATATCAATTCACACTATATGAATGAAGATAATTAAAATATGCTGATATTTACCTGTTATATATGATTGACCACAAGTTCACACAGCACAAAAAAAAAAAATCTCAGGAAACAGCTGTCCTGGTTTTGATTTCCTAGGGTCTTCAAAACACACAAACACACCCAGGAGTAGCTCACAGTAAATAAAAAATATAACAAGTCTTAAAAAAACAAAGAGGGGAGTAAAACCCCCTCCCTTGAACTTGGAACCGCATGAAACCTAACAAAGGATTCCACCTCCTCTCCCCACAACAGGCATTCACACCACACAGCCACCTTACAAACGGCAAATAAAATGCAGAAACCAATAAAGGGAAAAAAAGTCAGAATATAACAGACACAATAAGGGCAAGAGTTATAATGAATAGAGGAAAAGGAAGAAGGAAATATGGAAGAAAAAAGATGTGTGAAATTCAAGAAGGATCAACAATCATGTGGCAGAAATAATCCAGCAGGAACACTGTTTTGTAACCTCAGTACTCGAACTAGAGACATATTTCCTGGTCGAATCTCTTGGCACACAAGTGACTCTTTGCTACAGTCACAGCCTAGGCACTTGCTTTAGGAATATGTTAGGTTACTTAAATCTGATGCTATGAATGCCTGTTCTGTTGTAACAAATTCCTCTGTTAGGTGGGTATCCTCTCAGAAGCAAAACAGCATAGAGCACAAACTCTGTAAAGGTCCCCTGAAAATATTAACGTGAGTGTCCATCATCTGCTCTGTGGTTTCACAAGTCTAAATGGGGAACAGCACTTCAATCTCAGACTGGCTTTTATCTATCTTTCCTTATGGACCACTTCTCGTAAAAAGAGATGGATTTCACATAGCACCTCAAATCTATCAAACAACAAAATGAAGAACTCACTTTCATCTAAAATCACTTTGAAGTGTATTTATAGAGACAAGATTGTAGGTACCATAAGGCTCCACTACAAAGCACGTGAAACATACAGGTGCCAGACTACATTGGAGCCACTGAAACAATGTCATGCCTTTGTCTACATCATGCTGTAAAACAATTTGGGCATAAAATAAACTTTAATTTTGAAATTTTTTAATAATCTGAAACAAAACTTATGGAATAGAATGAAATTAAGATGAGATATATCATCCACAATAATCTCAGAGGGAGGAAATCTGAATAGACCAGCACTACCTTACAATTCTTTAACAGTGACTGGCAGCATTAGGACCATTTTCTGGTGTCACCAAAGCAGCTTTTGAACATTCCCAGCAGTGCCATGACAGGACCAGAGAGATCATTTTTAATGAGTGTACAACCACAAATCTTTTGCATGATCTACATCTTAATTGTTTTGGTTCCCAAAGAACAGAACATCAAGTTTTAACAACACACTGAAGGTGACTGAAGACTCTCTGTAGAAAACTTATGATGTAAATACAGTACATCAAGGACTTTGAAACTCATTCATACAATTGCATGTCAAAGTAACACTTTGGCTTCAGTTGCAGAAATACTCCTCTACCACTGTGATTCTTAAAATTAATTTTAATTAATTTTTTTGAACTATGAAAATACCTTTTTGTCCAGAGAAAAGTTCTATATGGAGAGTCCCATGAGTTGCATTATACAAGAGTGTGTATGAACAGCTGTCAAACAGACTGAGCAACTATTCAGGAATTCTCACTGTCCTCCGAGTTCTGTTTCGAAAGCATGAAAATAGAGGTGACGTTTATCAACGGCTTTCATTTGTACAAGTGAGTATTTAAATTTTCTACGTGAAGTTCTTTTTAAGCTGTCTTTTAGGCTCTAATGAATGAAAGGTGCTGGGACACTGCCTTAAATAAAGGCACAAATTTCATCAGAGACTGACTCCAAGAACAGTAATACAGAGCTGGTTCCTCTAGAGATTACTGGCAGTGGGTTTATAACACCACTCTGAAACCTGTACTTAATCCTTTTTGATAGATATCCCAAGTAATCTGCCAGAATTTTCTTTTCCTTTGGTCCAAATATAAACGCACACTCACAAAAACATCAAAGAAGCAATGAGCAAAAGACTTGTCTGGTCCATGGACCTTTTAAAAAAACCCGAAACACCACGTATCTGATTTTCCAGGAGTATGGCAGTGGTATTTGATATTGACTAAAATCAGAATAAATTTCCATCTCGCTGAGCTTGTGGATTTTCTCTTGCTTCTGCAGATGGTCAAACTTCTTGAAAACTTACTTTAAAATAGCTTATGCTCTTCTCTCTTTCTTATCCTGAGCTGTTTCAGTCATCAAAGGTAGTTCCCCATGTTTTTTCAGTCGGGACTAATCCTGACCAAGTGCTACCCTTTCCCAAATATTTGCAATACTGGAATGAAATGTAGGTAGGTGTGATTTAGTAACTGAGAAGAGTCTTTCAAAGAGGAAAACAAAGGGTTGTTTGTCCTAAAAATATTATTGTTGATGCAGCATATAGAATGAGGATTTATGAAACTGTATCAGCATTTGTTTGCCCAAAGAAGCTTGGTGAGTACTAAATTAGCATGTTTTCCTTTGGAATGTCTTTCTCTAAGTTAAAGACTGTCTCTCAAAAATGTTTGAGTATTACACAGATTGCTGTTGTGTGTGACAATATTTCATGGAACAAAAACTCTCTTGTGAATTTCATCGAGTTTAAACAAGGCCTGTTCACATTAATACAGTTTTTCCAGTTCCATGTTGGAACATCACTGATTTTAAACTAGTCAAATCATTGCAGATACATAATATAAATATATTCCTTCATGGAATCTATATCAAGTCTTGTTTGGGTTAGATTAATTCCTTCCAAGTCAGATCTTATTTAATAAATGAGATTAGTGGAATTGATTTCAGAGCCTTAAGCTAGAAAAATATCTGCATTAAATGGAACAAATTTGCCAGTCTCAGTCTGTCCATAAAGTAGATTGTAAAAACATCTTCCCCCATCCCCACTTGCCCCTCCTCAGTCTGCTGGTAAATGAATTAGCTATGATCTTCACATAAGTGCATGCTTTTCAAGTAAGTGCTTAGTCTCTGACCCTTCCATAAGGCTGATTTTATCTTTTTTTATTTTAATTTGTTTCAAACTGAACTTTACTTGACTCCACATCCACAGTGATTGAAGCTTATATAAACCAAGTATGATGTTGAATTTTGTCTTATTTTAAAGAGTTTATTCCTGCAAGGGTACTTAAGTGAAAATTGCAGGCAGGACATCATGTATTCCAGGCCAGTAGCTCACCCTGTGTGATTCTGAATGTTTGCTAGGATGCAAGAACAACAACTGATACAAAACGTTATCAGGTACAAATAAATGCCTGTGTTTCATCCATAATCCTAGTGGTCTGGAGATGAGTACTACATAGTACTTTACCACTATAAGCAACTGCAACAATACAGAGAGTTGGTGAAGCTTGAAAACATCTCTACTAGTTTTCAGAACCAATATCTTAAATCTAGTCATTGACAGCATTTCTAGATGATCTTAGAAAGTAATTCACACACACATGACCTCCACATGCCATTTAACATTGACTTCATGAGAAGAACTATATCAACGAGGTAGCAGATACTTAATCACAGAACACAAGGTTAGAAAGAATCTCAAGAATGATCTGGTCCAACCTTTCATGGAAAAAGCACGGTCTAGACAAGGTAGCTCAGAACTTAAAATAGTCCAGTGTTGGAGAATCCACTGCTTTCCTGGGAAGTTTATTCCAGTGGCCATTTTCCTTTTATGTCCAACAGGAATCTCCCAAAGATTATGTTGTACCCAGTGCCTCTTTTCTTTTTCCATGTTAATCCTTGTAAATCCATCTTCTTTGTAGCTACCTTTTAAAAACTGGAACATGGTGATAAAATCTCTCATCAATCTCGTTTTCTCAAGATTAAACAAACCTGGTTCTCTTGGTCTTTCCTCATATGGCATCTTCGAGTCCTTTGATATCTTTGTGGCCCTTCCCTGGACTGACTTGTCAACACCTTTTAAGAATAGCAGAGTCCAAAACTGAACACATTATTCCAGTTATGTCCTGACACGTGCCACGTAGAGTAGAACAAGTTCTTTATCTCTGTTGGTAGTGCCTTTGTTTATGTAACCCAATCATTGCTGACATTCTGTTGACTTTCTTTTATATTACTCTCCCTCTTTTTCTAGTTGCAGAATGCAAGCTATGTATCACAGTGAAATATAATTCCTTGCTGGTCTGAAAGCATTTGATTAATATTCTGTAAAAGTGATAGAAACAAATGTTGATCTAGTTTCCTCTCAGCTCTCCCCCTGAGAGAAACCATCAATCCACAAGATACTTGAATGCTGGTTTAAATTTCCACATACTTTCAATTGCATATATAGAACAGAATAAAAATAGGAATAAGTCATTATTTGTACAATGAAAGAGAAAATCTAAAAGATTATAATGTGTTTTTATGTAATAAAAATATGCATAAAGCCTTTATGTCACTGTCTTTCATTTTTGCCATGTATTTACTCATGATAATTGAATCCCTGTGAATTTGACTTAAGGGCATGACTAGTTATACACAGAATTATAATCCAGGTAGACAGGTATAAACTAAAATCACCCTCCCTGGATTAACACGTAGAATGGCCAGGATTGGAAGGGACCCTAAAGATCATCTAGTTCCAACCCCCCTGGGGCAGGCAGGGACAAACTCTACCAGATCAGGTTACACAGGGTTCTGCCCAACCTGGCCTTGAACACTTCTAGGAATGGAGCATCCACAACTTCCTTGGCCAACCAGTTTCAGCATCTCAGCACCCTCACAGGAAACATTTTTCCTAATGTTTAACCCCAACCTCCCCTCTTCAAATCTGTTAACCCTTTCTCTCTTGTTCTCTTGCTAGGCATCCATGTAAAAAGCCCTACCCCAGCTTTCTTGTAGGCCGCTTTCAGAGATTGGAAAGCTGCTATAAATTCACCCCACTCTCTTCTCTTCTCTAGGCTGAACAACCCCAACTTGCTCAGCCTGTCCTCATAGGGGAGTTGCTCTCCTCTGGACACATTCCAGGAGCTCTATATCTTTCTTACACTGAGGACTCCAGAACTTGACAAAGTACTACAGGTGGGTTCTCACAAGTGCAGAGTAGAAGGTGAGAATCACCTCCCTCTACCGACCATTACCGCTTCTTTTGTAGAACCTTGCACTTGCTCTTGTTGAACTTCACACAGTTTGCGCAGCACACTTCTAAAGCCTGTTAAGGTCTGTCTGGATGTCCGCTTTTCCCTTCAGTGCATTGGCTTCACCACACAGTTTGGTGTCATCAGTAAAACTGAGAGGGCATTAAATTCCACTGTCCATGTTGTTAAATAGCACTAGTCCAAGTACTGACCCTTGAGGAACAGCACTCGTCACACCTCTCTATTTGGACACTGAGCCACTGATCACAACTTTTTGGTTGCAACAACCAGTCAGCTCTTTATGCAATGAGCGGTCCACCCATCAAATCCATATCATTCCAGTTTAGAGGTCAGAATGTCATGTGGAAAAGTATTGAATGATTTGCACAGGTTAGGTAGATGGCATGTTTTACCCTGCCTTTGTCCACCGAGGCTGTCACCCCATCATAAAAGGCCACCAAACTGGTCAGGCAGGACTTGCCCTTTGTGAAGCCCTGTTGGCTGCCACCAATCACCCCTTTATTATCTGCTTGCCTTAGCAGACCCTTCAGAAGGATCTGCTCCGTGATCTCACCAGGCACAGAGGTGAGACTGCCTAGTCTGTAGTTCCCTGGGTCTTCTTTTCTTCTATTTTTGAAAATGAGGTTACATTTCCCCTTTTGAAATCCGTGGGAACTTTATCAGACTGCCATCACCTAAGTGCACTATTTTCCCTATGCAAAGGGGACTACACAATGCTAGTCAATGTGGAGAGAAGTATAATATTGACAATGTTTTAAAAATTCGTTAAATACAATCTTTTAGCACCAGGTTAGCAAAACATTTGTAGCTGGCTATAGGAGTATGAATTATTTTCATGTAAGAACTATGTTGGAAAGAAAAAACAAGAGAGATCTGTTCTAACTGTAAATCCATAAACAAACTGATTTTAAGGCTTATTTTTAAAGCAACAAAACAGCTACTGATTTAAACAGAAATTAAATTTTTCAACTATTTTTCAAGACAATAAGAAAGTATTAATCAACAAAGCGTGACAAACACATACAGGCAGAACCAGCAGTAATAATAGAATTAGTTAGGCGAAGTTGTAAGCACGCTAATAAAAATACTTAATATTTGTGAAGAATGAATGTGTGTACAGAAGCCATTACAAATTCACTACTTTTTCTAACCACCAAATGGCACTAAAAGCAAACCTGAACCATTTGGGCACCTTTTAACTAACTCTCTGCACAAGATTTATCATTATACGCAAAGAGAGGTGACTTTAATAGAGTAAGGTGTGGAAGTAGGGTAGTAGCTATTTGATTGAAAGATGTTATGTTAAATAAACATTACAAACTATATTATTAAGTCTTTTTCAACAGAACTAATTTGAAAAGAGGTGTCACTATTGGTGGTGGTAACAGGGAACCCATATGGTAATTTTTTTAATCAATCTGTTGCTTTGTGAAGTTCTCTCTCATTGACACAAGTGTATCCTGGTTTGAACTAGAATAGAACTCTGTTCAATGATTTTCTGATTCAGCTCGGTCTCTCCTAAGGACCTGCACGTTCTTAACCCCTATTGTTAACCCCTACCATTCTATAATTCTATGATTCTAGGCATTTACCTAAAAATTAATCTAGTAAAATATGGTGGCTAAGGAGAAAACATATTGTTGCCTTTTTTGCTTTCTGCTGAAATTGTTACAACAGATGAAAAGCAACAACTGTGTGTATTACTTTGGTAGGTGCTAATTCAGATACATAAATTACATTTCCAAGCAATATACTGTCTGAAATACTGAAAACAAGCTCAGTTCACATGCATCTGGATTTATTACCTGTAAACTGAGCCAAATTAATGTACTGATAAATGTAAATCAGCAAACTCCAGTGTAAAATTATTACCACTAACTATCTTACATGTGGACACCATTCTGGATTTAACAGTACAGTAATTCAAGGCTAATAATATATACGGTAACTTTCTTGTTCTAACATTCATGTTAAATACCAATTAAAATCAAAACATGCAAAAAGTGTTTACAGTAACACAAACCACTAAACATGCGGGGAAATGAAATGTATCTACCCTTGTTACCTTGAAGACTTCAACTAACAGCATAGAACTTGACTTGCATTTCTGTTCAGGAATATGTTTCGCTAAATCTACAACCAACTTCATCAAGCATCAAACCTGGTTGGCTCAGTGGTTAGAGCATGTGACTCTGAATTCCTGGGGTCATGGGTTCAAGCCCCTTGTAGGACATCTTGAGACAGTACTGTAGGCTTACCTGGCTCCAGCATGGGGAGGGTTAGACTTAGATGATCTTTCGAGGTCCCTTCCAACCTCTAACCTTCTGTGACTCTGTGAAACAGTGTGTTGATTTCAAAGGGAATGTCATTGTCCTTGTTTCATAAGTTTTTGCTGAATCAAAATCTTCAATCTATTCATTGATGACTTGGATGAGGGATTGGCATGCACTGTCAGCAAGTTTGCTGATGACACAAAGCTGGGTGGTGTCGCCAACACCCCTGCAGACTGTGCTGTCATTCAGCAAGACCTGGACAGGATGGAGAACTGGGCTGGGAAAAATTCAATGAGCTATAACAAGAGTAAGTGCAGAGCCTTGCATCTGGGCAAGACCAACGCCAGGTACCAGTATAGGCTGGGGACTGACCTGTTGGAGAGCAGTGTAGGAGAAAGGGACCTGGGTGTCCTGGTGGACAGCAGGATGACTATGAGCCAGCAATGTGCTCTTGTGGCCAAGAGGGCCAACAGCATCCTGGGGTGGATCAGAAGAGGGGTGGTTAGCAGGTCAAGAGAGGTTTTTCTCCCCCTCTGCTCTGCACTGGTGAGACCACACCTGGAGTATTGTGTCCAGTTCTGGGCCCTTCAGTTCAAGAGGGATGTGGAGCTGCTGGAGAGGGTCCAGCATAGGGCGATGAAGATGATGGAGGTGGAGCACCTCCCTTATGAGGAGAGGCTGAGGGAGCTGGGTGTCTTGAGCTTGGAGAAGAGGAGACTGAGGGGTGACCTCATTAATGTTTACAAATATTTGAGGGGTGGGTGTCAGGAGGATGGAGCTGGGCTGTTCTCAGTGTCATGTAGTGATAGGACGAGGGGCAATAGTTGTAAGTTGGAACACAGAAGGTTCCACATCAACCTGAGAAGGAACTTCTTCCCAGTGAGGGTGATGGAGCACTGGAACAGGCTACCCAGGGGGGTTGTGGAGCCTCCTTCTCTGTAGACATTGAAAACCCACTTGGATATGTTCCTGTGTGGCTTGGTGTAGTTAATCCTCCTGTGGCAGGGGGATTGGACTAGATGATCTTTTGAGGTCCCTTCCAATCCCTAATGATTCTAAGATTCTATCAATTTATTTAAATGCTTCAGTCTGCCATCTTGAAGGTTTTCTGGTTTTTTCTGTTCCACTTTTAAGTGCTTCACTCATACAAATAACCCTTTAGAATACTGTTGCTTCATGGCAATAAAAAAGAAGAAATTGGTCAATACTTTCGAAACGCACCAGCAGAGGAACAAGCTCCAGAATTTGCTTAACTGTGACATAAAATGAAAGTACCAAATGATGAGCATGATCCAGTCTGGGCAACAGTATAGTAGCTATCTGAACCCAGCAATCTTACTTTAAATTAATAGTTTTGTATTAAACCATCTTTGTGATGAAGGCTTTTGCCTGTTAAAGACCTATGCCTTAATTCCCACCAGTAGCAACTTTTAGTCCTACCTGAAAATAGTTCAGTTACTCCAGAGACATCTAGGATGCGTCACTGCAAAGAGGTTATAGCATCCCTCAAGATCAACATTTACTTTCTTAATTGTAAAAGTATTTATATTTATTCTTTTACAGTAATTTGTAGCAGTTATGTACTTACAGGTACATAAGTATGCACATACTTTGCCTCCAAAAGAATTAAATGTTATTGCTAGACAAAAAAAGTCAGAATGGATGCGTTTGTACTTTTCATCTGCTGTTACCAAGCCAAGCTAAAGCTTGAACGTAAACTGGTTCTACATGGATTCTTACGCAGGTTTATAGCATTGACAGTACTTTAACATAGCTATTCAGGCTAATTACACATTAGACTCCCATTTAGTATCAGAATGCTCTTCCATCATTCCACAGTAATTTTCTCAAATACAAATACAAAAGAGTAGCCATCAATAATCACCTGTTGGGAATCCTTTATCAGTTTCTTGTTTTCAAAGCCAGTTAGTCATTTATAATTGCTCAACATTTCAGACTACTCTGAAATCTAAGTTTGTGTGTAAATGTTTTAATCCAAGAGTAGATGTGAGTGCGAGAGTTGGTCATTATGCAAATATTTCAATCAGTGATTATGATGCCTGTGATGAATGTATTTCTTTTTCTGAGAAAGATGATTAATAATAGACATCTAAGACATATCAGATTTCCACACCATTGCCTTGGCCAAGTATTTTTTATAGCAAGGTGCACCACAGATTTGTTCTTACAAAGATTTCATCAAAGTGCTATAAAGAGTTAAAAAAATGAAAACTATCAAAATTACATGAATCAATGTAAAAGGCTTAAATTTGGCCCATGAGTTATGCACAATGAATAATTCACACAGCTGTATTAATAGGCACAGTGCCATATAAAATTTTAAAATTTAAGTATTTGCATTATGTGTGAATCTTATACCTCTAGTTCAATAGTTTCCTTTCTCAGAGAAATTATTGAAACACATTTTGACATCCGTTCATGAAAGAATTACAGGAAGGTTTTGTTAAAAATTATACCCTACGGTGTTTTATGCAAGCCTGCTTGTTTCTACCAGTCTATACAAATACAATTGTGAAGTTTTGATGGATTTCTTTTCATTTCATTCATATTCATTAGCAGTGGGCAGATATCAGAAGTATGTAGGTGACTGAAAGAGGCTCCAAAATTGAGAATTCATGTCTACTGTAAAGACCTGCAGGGAGCAGAAATGGAAAAAGTAGGAGCACTCTGTATACCAAATAACTTTTAGAAGAAGAAACATAGCTTCTAGATGTTTTGGAGCTGCTGTTAATTTTAGAAAATGTCATAATTCAACCTTCAGTAGTAAAGACGGAAAGAAAATAAAGTGTGCCCTTTGCTAACAGCAGCGAAGAGAAAACACATCAATAACAGTGCTAGCAACTGTTCTAATCACTACTACCAGTCATCAGTATTTCATAGAATCAACAGATAATATTAATCAGAATTTTGTAGAATTGTGGTGGAAAGGACCTTAAAGATCATCTAGTTCTAACTCTTTTTCTAGAGAACAACTCAGTCTTGTGCACACATAAAAATGGGAATGTCTTCCATAGAAAAAAAGCAACTTAAAACATAATAATAGCAATAATGTTAAGGAAACAGATGCTTCAAATCTCATAAAAGTATTACAAATGTAAAGTATCCAGATTAAACAGTAAGCAATCTCTGAACAAGGATATTTTTTGATTAAGGGTAGATGAGTAATGATCCAGAAATTGCAGCAATAGTTTGCAATAATTGACTCTTTAACACACAAGAAACCGGAGAGGCACAAAAATCCAAAACCAGATGCCTGAAATATTTTTTTGCCTTCTTGGCACAAAACCAGATGCCTGCAATATTTTAAAGCAATTCTATTTATATATGACATTTTGTGGGGAGAGTTTTCAAAATATGCTTCAGTAAGTATACAGTCCGGTTCAGCATATGTGTTGAGCACATGATCTACATTACTTCAGCAAGATGCCAAAGAGCCACATTCTGATTTTGGGAACAAGTCCTGCAGAATGTCAAGAAACACAGTATTTTCCTCCATGTCTACAGAGAGTGGATGGGAAAGTATTTAGTGCATTAGAGTTTTTGTTGCTAAAGGACGTGCCTTAGTTGTGCAATAATCGAGCAGAAATTGCCACATGGAGAGTTAAGCCTGAAGGCTTAACCTAACTGAAGGACCACAGCAGTTCTGTACCTTTCAATCAACACCTATAACTTCCGCTAGCTGCCGCGATAATGTTTGAATTTCAGCTAAATGACAAAGGTGTTAAACTCCAACATCACCTTGTTTTTCCAGTGGATCTAAAACAGGGACTGCCAGGTTTTTGGTAATGTGAATACGAGAGACAATCTCACTCAGTGTTTAAAGTAATTATACATTTTGGTTGGGACTTGCATGCTGATAGATTAGCTGAATCATCCCAAAATTCAGGAAACAGTATTTTTCCCCCTACGGATTATCAATGCATAATGTTGTTGTTACAGTCTTCTGCAGCATAGCAAGTAGTTCATTAAATATTTATTGATCAGTTAAAAAGACAAGGGAGTTTGGTCAGTAGCTAGGGTACATCCCTGTGCAACCTGACAGAGCATGGTTCAGATACCCTCTTTACCAGATTCCTTCACAGCAAGGAACCCATTTACAGATCTATCTGTCTCAACCCATACACCACACAGAGCATTTCCGTGAGTGGAAAGAGCGAGGCTTTCAGGCAAAGAAAAGAAACTTAAAGAAACTATGTCTCCCATAGCCTGAGTAACATCTCAGACACTCAGCTGGGGAAGAAGGGAAAAAGACAGCACAGCAGTTACATCACCTTCTACTGCAGCATTGTTTCTGGAACTCTACTACCGTACTTCCTCAACTTCAATTATTATAATTCAAACATTTCAAATATGCAGTCACTTTGTCTCAGCAGAAAAAAATACTTAATAGGATCTGAGTTAAAAATATTATCAACTTCTTTTCTATAGCTACATTCCATCATTAAATAACTAAAAACCTATAGTGCAGATCCATTTATGAATTTTTTTCTTATGCAGTAACAGGAAATGGTGCAATTTAACCATAACTTTCTTTCATAACACTGCATGCTGAGTGATCTTAAAATATGAGATTTTACTCAAAAACAAAATGCCTATCTTGTCATAAAATCAGCAATTAAACTGTTTTCTAATGAATCACTGTGCTGAAATGAAGCTATTCCACCTGATCCACATAAAGACAAAGAATATTTTTATATAAGTGTGCAGCCATACCGGGTTGTCCTTGGGTGGCAGACAAAATGGTCTGAATTTTATTTCAGTTTTGTTAATCAAAATCACCATAAAGTATTTTGATTGAATAGAAGCAGGACTGCACAACAGAACTCATAATGTCCTGAAGGACACAGGAGGTATATATGCACTTTTCAATTAGAGTATTTTTTTCCCGCTTTTCAAATTGTCTAAGAAAAGACTTCCTGTGCCTGTGTATGTCCTTCTGTGAAATTAAATATTGATCTCAATCTTTTTTTAAGCCTTCCTTCAGACTTCGCAGGAAGGCCTTACTCATATTAAGGGAGAGTACTTCTCAAAATCAGTTTAAGAGGGGACTGATTTTCATTTCATTATTTACTATCTTATATACTTTAATTGCATAGGTATTTGGGGGATTTTATTTTTAAAAGGCTTCCCTTCCTTCTTGATCTGCTCCTTTTCCTATTGTATTTTTCCTTCGGAACATGTATTTTCATGCTGTAGAGGGCTGCTCTGGAGGCATGGTATCAGGAAACTACCTGACACTGAAGACTAATGTAGAAGACTGAACTGTTATTGCATACCAAACAGAGTTCTTTGCCCTCTTTTCATCACCAATTCCAACGCACAAAAATCTCTTACAGGCATTTTTAATCTTCACATAATGTCTCCTTTTGTTTTCCTTCAAGAGATCTGCCTCAGTAAATTTTGCTTGGATTCTTGTGGTAGCTACAGATGCTTTTCTTTTAATCTATGTTCCCAACATTAAATCTCTTGATACATTTTCCTCCACTCACCGATTTTAATTTCACATACTATTTCTTTTTCTTTTTTAATTTATATTAAACAAAGGGCTCCTAGCTAGAAATTCTGAAACAGAAGGCGCTTAGACATGTATCCCATTGTGATACAGTGTTTTACAGTGTTTTATTTGTCAATAGAAAGCAATAATGATCACAATGGAATAGAAAATTGTTGGTAAATGTTCATTATTAAACTCATGTCAATATCAAAACATTAGCTTGGTGATAAGTACGCCTTCATAATTTCATCTGAAAGTGTTGGGTCATAAAGCATCCTTTTCTAATCAATCATTTTTCACTCTTGAGTGTCTCCAAAGTACATTTTTAAAATTCATGTGAAGTTACTTCACATTTATATGTTTAATATTCTCACTATTTTGAATCTGCTATTTAGTAACTGATTTTAAAGAGCTCCAGACAAAATTTAAACAGTTGCAGTGTATGCAGAAATGCACTAGGATTTTACTAATTATGGTCTATATACATCTTATATCCTTAGAGAGAAAAAATTAATCCCCCTCACTTTGCTCATATCTTTTATTTTCTCAAGATCACAATAAAACAAGTAGTACCCACCCAGTAAAAAAAAAGCAAACATTTTAATTTTATGAAATATGTTACCTTCAACCAAAGCTTTTTACAGTCACATTTTGGAGAGTGTTATTCTTAATACAATACTTAACACTTTTATTATGATTAATGTCGTTCTTCTCTATCCACATCAAGTTGGGATCTGTAATCATACAGTCTTTTTCTAATCAAAAAAGATTGGAATAATAGCTGCCCCAGGTGAGAGATTAGCCCCATGCTGTTAGGACACCTATCCCCCACTCTCTGTAGCTGTTCTGAGCTTCAAAACTTGTCCATAACCTCAATGTCCCAATGTGAATATCTGTCCTAGTTACGAACTACACTGCTCATTAGTGCCTTTGTATGATCACCACTTAATCTCTAGTCTAATTAATTTGGTTTGTGGCCCAAAGTTTACCAGTCTTTGATCTTTCCAAATCTCATTTCAGGTTGTCCAAATGCCAATATCTATACTTCTCAAAAACCATGCAATTTAACTCTTATACACATATTTTTTCCCATTATTGTACTTTACATTATATTCCCCAGTATTTCAGAGATTTTCTTTCACAAATTTTTCTCATTCATTGCAGTTAGCAATGGCATCATTAGATATGTCATTACTCTTACAAAGTTTACTCTTTTGACCCTCTTAAATTTTAACTTCAGAAAGCCATGCACGTCTTTTTTTTTTTTCCTTCAGAGAGCAAGCTCTTACACTTCTAGGAAATCCATGCAGGTAAAAATTACAAGTATTTATGCTGACAGTCTTACTTCTTTAAAAATAAGCATTTCATAAGCTTGCTAAGATTTATGACTCAGAAAATGAGAAATATAGCGAGAATGTCTCATCTCTCAAAGGGGGCTCTTCTTCCCGTAACACTGTGTAAAGACAGGAAAAGGAGTAACGGTTTTAAGGTAGAAAAGGGTAGATTTAAGCTGGACATTAGGACCAACATCTTTAGCATGAGGCTGGTGGATCACTGTACCAAGTTGCCTGAAGTGCAGGCTCCAGCTGTGGAGACATTCAAGGCCAGGCTTGATGAGGGGTCTTAACAATCCGTTCTGGTTAGAGATGTCCCTGCTTGTTGTAGAGGGTCACACATTTCCAACTAACACATTCTGTGATTCTACTTAAACTAACTAGATGAAACAACATTAATCTTTACAATATGCAAATCTGAATTTAGCCAGGCAAGGGAACTGATGATTTTGCCTTGCTCTGCTCTGATGACACTGCTCTGAAATACTGTGTGTGGCTTTGGAGCTTTCAGTATAGGAAAGACATGAACCTGCTGGGAGAGGGTCTGAAGGATTGTCACACAAATGATTAGAGGAATGGAACTTTACTGTAGGGACAGGATGAGAGTATTACTGTTGCTCAAGGGACTTAAAGAAAGATGAAGACAGAATTTCTAATAGGGCCTGCCACAATAGTGCAAGGCATGATGGTTTTAAATTTAGATGGAATAATTTTTGTACTGAAAGAATATTGAAATTTTGGAACAGGTTGCCAAGGTTATAGGTGTCCTATCTATTTTTGCACAAAGTCCCGTATTTATTTGGCTTTTATAGGTAGTTTCTTTTACGTCAAGAAGTGCATGATATTTGTCTCAACCTCTTTAAGGTGAGCCAAAAATAACACTTAGAGTTTACTTTCCAAATGCTATCTTGCTGAGTGTTATGAAATTAACTGTTAAATACTGGTAAGCAATATATAAGTGGGTTTTTCCATTTCTAGTTTTAAAGCCTTTAAAAAAAAAAACCTGCTGTGATGCACAAAGCCAAAGATTCAATAGCATCAGATTCCCAGGAATATTTCACCAATTCAGACTCATTAAGATTTTTTTTGTTTAACATGTAGATTTCAAAGCACTTAATTGTGGAGTTTGTACTTTGAGTCAAACTCAGCTACACCTAGT
>VXBP01003764.1:693-19088 GCA_013400115.1 Rhinopomastus cyanomelas
GGGGGGTGGAACTGGATGATCAGGTGGTCCCTTCCAACCCTGAGTGATTCTGATTCCATAACTTCTCCAGTGAAGTGATCCTGCTGTGGCAGGGGGATTGGACTAGATGATCTTTCGGGGTCCCTTCAATCCCTAATGATTCTTGTGATTCTCTGATTCCAAGTTTTGTCTTGCAGTTTTCAAGAAAAAGTACCAAAATTATGAACTACCACGTGTTGTCACATGTGAGTGGGGCACACAGAAATAATCAGATCATGATGGTGGACGATTTCTTCTTTCCCTTGCTTTAGCAGTGACTCTCAAATTGTACCCAGGTCCTCTTCTCTAGCATTAATTTATTTGTATTTATGTGTTTATTTATTTATATCTATGTGTACCAGAACTTGGACAGCAACGCTTCAACTCTATCACGTATACCTCCAAATGCATTTTCACACTGTTGCTATGCAGCTAGCATCTGAGAAATAAAAAAAAAAAATAAATACCACCAGAGGGCTCACAAACTGTTTTATTTTTGATGTCAACAGCTGTCTAAACCAGTAAGTACTGAGACTTACATTTTTCCTGGGATTCAATCTTCTGTGGTTTTAATGTTCATGTGCAGACATGAAGGCATCTAGATATCAAGGGGAGGGTGCGTTGCCCCTACTGACACCAGAATCTCATTTCAATGTTCCTATCATTTTTCTTCTCACTAAAAGTGATCTCTTTCAGCCCAGAGAGTTTACCTCTGTGGAAAAGCAGTTTCTGCCGTGACTTTAGATGTGACTGAAATGAAGTGTAACTTAACATATGTTTCTAGCCCATATATCTTGTGCTTATGCATACAAGCTGACGGACACTCACTTAGAAGACATAATCTGTTCAGACACGAACGTAGGTCCCTGAGATGTCTAAATGAAACAACCTTGTTAAAAAGTTATTCTGATGACATACCACATCCTCTTTTATGACCTGTGTTTCATTGCCCAGGTCAGCCACCTCTGCCTTAAGAAATAATTCTGATCAGAGCTACTCGGTGTCAGAGAGTTTGCTACTCCTCTAAATTGCTCTCAGCGATGCCTGTGTAGAAGTAGGCTGGTAGCAAAATTTCAAATACAGTGTATTGATCATATGCTAAAAAGTAGAAATAAGGGAGACTGTGCAAAAGAAAATGACATTGTTACAGAAATAAAGGTAGGTTTGAGAGAGAAAGGGGATGGAAAAAAAGAATCCTAAATCAGAGAGACTGACAGAACTGACTGCATGTATGCACAGATCAACAGTGATCGTAAACTCCTTTTGCAGGGCATAACGTGGGAAAGTCTGAAAGATTCATCTTCAGTAATTGAAATCTAGCCCCAAATTATCTCCAGTCCCTTTATTTCATCCCCATAACCACCATCATCCCTCTCTCAGTAGCTCTTATTTTCCTTTCCTTCTCAGTTTTATTCTTTCCTTGTGATCTCTACCGAAGCTGGCTTTGCCCTTAAACCTCCCTTTGATTTCTCTGCTTCTCTAATTCCTTTCCTTCCCTCTTTGTTTTCATTCCCTTTGCTTGATGCCAGAGCCTGTATTTTCAATTCTTCCCACCCTTGTGCTCTCAGCTCCTCACTCCCCTCCCTCTCAGTGCTCTCCACCTGACTAATCCCCAGTATTGGCTCCTTACCAAAAGCACTACTTCCACTTCTGTTCTCATGCTGTCAAGCACATCTGGAATAAACTCACTTCCTCAGCTTAAACATAATTCTCTTATCTGAGCTTGTCTGAAGATTTTTACATCTCCTCCTGAATGAACTCTTAAGCTGCAAATTGCCTACCTTTGTTCTCTGTCTTGTAGTTCACCATGAAATCTTCTGCCCTCAGCACACCTTCCACAACAACCACCCCCATCAACCTTTCTCACCTTCTCCCCTAGCCACTGAGTCTGTGCTGCATATGGCTAAAGTTTTCTGTCACTAAGGACCAATGACCCGCTTACCATAGGACATCTGTTCCCTTTGTGACAGGGCAAAGCAAGACTGACAATACAGAATACCACCGCGTGCCCAGGACCCTGTGCAAGCACCAGGGGACTAAAGAGGACATGCAGGACAGGTGGCTTCTGTGACGGAACCCCACGGCAAGGCATGAGTGTGAAGTCTTGCAACTCAACAACATTAGTAAATTCTGCTTTTAGTGACTGAATTCAGAGGCATTTAGAAACTATCAGTAACAAAGAGATATGAATATTAACCCAAAAATAACATTTGACTTCCTTAGAGGTTTTTATAGGTTTAATTAACCATTATTATAATAATAGTTCTTTATACAAAGAATATTCAGTTATCTTTAAACATTCCGTTTCCATCTGCTTCTCTTTTACAGCAGTCATAACAAGAAGGTACTTAAAACTTGCTTTTATTAACAGTGTGCAATTGAAACCACTTCAAAGCAAGAGTTAGGAAAATATAAACTGGATGTTGAACATTGACTATAAATTCATTTGCGTTGAAAGACGTAATTGTTATACATGTTGAATTGACAGTACTCAACCCTAACTGGTTATTTTATGTATTTTTTTTTTTAATTTCTAAATGAGTTTGTCTCAGATTCCTTAGTTTGCATAGATGCTTTGTTTCAGAAGATAGTAATATTCACAAGAACAAATATATGAAGTTCTTCTCCTTGATTTCCATGATATTAGCAGTCATATGACTTTGGCAGTGTGATTTGTTGCTGCTTAACTCTCTTACATCTCCCAATGAAATTAAAAATATTAATCCAGGGAAGAATAATGTTTGATTGAGAGACAAAGTATTGAATACTTTTACAACTGATCAGTAATATGAAGCAATAAATAATGACTTCATGTGTGTTGGTTTCATGTAGGATAGAATTATTTCCTTTCCTCCACAGTGACTGGGCCTTTCACCTAAATTTTCACAATGTTTATGACATTTGATTTTTCCACAAGGCTCTTGTCTAGTTTCTATTCTTATTTCATATCAGTTAGTTTTTCATGTAATTCTGGTTAAAATTGTGGTCTTTGTTTGCATTACGATGATGGCATTTATTTAAAAATATCACTTATAAAAGTAAAGAAATAAATGGATCTTAAGGAAATATTTTCCTCTAAGCTTGGAGTTGGTCCAATTTTAGCATATGGAAATTAAATTATATCAGATGTGAAAAAAAGCAGTGCTTAATGGGGGCTAGGTATATGGACACCTGCTCAATAAGGACTGTGCTGCTGAAAACTTCATCCAGCAATCAGTTTGCTGTTGTTCTAGTGTGCATCCAGCAGCCAGATATTAGCAGGAAAGATCCACTTTGAGTATGCACTGTGCATGAACATCTGTTTGGATTCACAAGCTAGTAAAGAAGCAAGTGCAAAAAGCTGTGGAAAAGAAAGAGGACTGGATGTTGCTACATGTGGTCAGCACTGGACGACACAGAACAAACAGCAGTATGTGATAGCACTTTGCTGATCTGATCCCTTCGCTGAAGTTCTTAGCCCTTTGCCTTTGTTTCAGACAGATTTTGTGTTCACTAGAGCTCAGTATATTAAAAATACCCTGGTCTTGATTCAGGTAATTAAGGTAATGCTGAATACCAGCACGTAGCCATGAAGAAGTCAGCTCAGAGCTTCAGCTGCTTAGCTCCTCTGCTGATTCTCAGCTGATTGGTTAGCCCACTGAACTTCCAGTAAGACCCATGATATTGGCTGTTTGTTTTGTAGCTCCACCAAAAATGCTAAGGCACATTTTCACCACATTGATATGTCCTCTTACATCAACTCCCATTGATCTAACAGAGTGAAATTCCAAGGGTAAACATCAGCATAGATAAGAATATAAACTGGAGAAGGAAACAAAATTGGATCGAAGTGAGTAACATGCACAGTACATGACAATGGTCAGCGACAGATTTACCAGAGGGCTTCCTTTTCCTTTCCCTCGCATTGGTGCTTTGTCTTGCGGTAAGTCCTCGGTGTCACTTGTCTGGGAGGCAGCCATAACCCTGGGCAGACATTTGTCACTGTAAGCGTTTGCATCCAGCTGTGAAGTCATCAAGTGATGAGCAGCACTGATTTTTAAGTTTGACACAGAGCCCACACTTCTGTAAAAGATTTTTCTCTGCGTATAATGCCCGGTAAAGGTCATCATCATCAAAATCATCATGGATTTTTTTCCTTTCATTAATAGGTGCACTAGAAAGCGTATTGTTAGTGAAAAAATAAGAAAACAACACCACTGAAGCAATAGTAGTAGGTTTAGCCTTCCAGAGCTACAGGTTTTCCAAGTGCCATCTATATAAATGTAAGATGACAACACAAAATAGTTTTCCAGTAGCCATTTCTTTAACCTTTCTATCACCAAAATGATTGCTTTTCTATAAAGCAAGCAATCACACTTCAAAACAAATCTTACAGAGAATAAAAGTATAATGGAGTGACTTGGGGTGCAAGTTTCTAAAGTTTACCAGAATGCAGACTTCACATTGCCACTTCCTTCCTAAACTAAAGTACTCGTCGGTCTACTCCCGTCTGCTTCTTTCAAATACCATACATGGTTTTTGCGTCTTTGCAGCCACTCCACTAACTTGTTTTTGAGTTTTGACACCTGACATTAACAATGTTTCTATGAACGTTATTGTCAGCACAAAATCTTGCAGTAATGTTTTTTAGAGGGTGGCACATAAAGAAGGATAACAAAAGATTCTGAAATCAAGATAACGATGAGCAGCAATTTGCGTGAGATATTTTTATCTTTAGGGACAGAGATAAACCCTGGTTTATATTGCATTGTATTGTTAACTGGAAAGTGCTCGTGAACACTTCATCCTAGTTTTAAATCTGGAATGAGTAAGTGGTAAATGCAAAATTATCAATTCTCTGCATCACTTGAGCTCAAAAAACACAAGAAGTATCTTTGAATGTAATTCTCCAAGGATATTGTTGATTTGTATGATTTGATGAAAACCCTTAGCTTTCAAAACACCTATCAAAACAATTCCATTTCTTCTCTTCTACTTGAATTTCTATCAACCCGGCTCAATTAATTTAACTTGTGATGGTGAATTTGCACCACCTTTTGTGATTTGTGTGGTTTCTGAAAATTTCTATGGTCACCCGTGTCTGCCTGCGAACCTGACTGATCTGCAAACACTCCAAGGCTGTGCTGCTTCTCTGAATGGTTTGGGCTATAGCAATGTTCCAGTGCCTAGACTGTAAACTTCCTGGATTACAGGGCTGGTCTGAGTTTCACACTTGTGTATCATGTACCTGCAGTAGGCTCTTTCTGTACATTTGACACATGATTCATAGAATCATAGAATCATTAGGGATTGGAAGGCACCTAGAAAGATCATCTAGTCCAATCCCCTGACACAGCAGGATCAACTAGAAGAAGTCACACAGGAACACAATCAGGCAGGCTTTAAGCATCTCCAGAGAAGGAGACTCCACAACTCCCCTGGGAACCCTGTTCCAATGCTCTGTCACCCTCACTGTGAAGAAGTCCTTCTCAGGTTGATGTGGAACCTCCTATGTGTCACCCATTTCCCCTCGTCCTATCACCAGATGACATTGAGAAGAGCCTGATACCCAACTTTCACATATTTATGGACATTAATGAGGTCACCCCTCAGTCTCTTCTTCTCCAAGCTAAAAAGACCCAGCTCCCTCAGCCTCATAAGGGAGGTGCTCCACTTCCTTCATCATCCTTGTTGCTCTACACTGGACTCCCAACAGCAGCTCCACATCCCTCTTGAACTGAGGAGTCAAGAACTGGACACAATATTCCAGATGTGGTCTCACTAGTGCAGAGCAGAGGGGGAGAAGAACCTCTCTTGATCTGCTAACCACCCCCCTTCTGACCCACCCCAGGATGCTGTTGGCCCTCTTGGCCACAAGACCTCATTGCTGGTTCATGGTCATCCTGCTGTCTGCCAGGATCCCCAGGTCCCTTTCTCCTACACTGCTCTTGCAAGAGAAATATTAATAAGACTTGCTTCTTACAGGCAAAACCTAAGGATGTGAGAAAATGAGACAGAGAGAACCAAAGTTCTTCTACTCCTACTTTGCTAGCCCCCATATACTTCAGGCTGTAAGTCACTGCTCCAACTTGCAGCAAGCTTATGGTGCCTCTGTGGTCAAGACATTTCCCTCAAGCCTCTGTTCTGCAATTGGCATGTCCTTATAAGGTGTGTGTTGGGGGATCTGGTTTAGAAGTGAACTTTGTAGAGTAGCACTGATAGCTGGACTTGATGGTCCCAAGGGCCTTTTCCAACCTGAACAATTCTATGATTCTATGTAAGGACTGTTGCAATGCCCTGCTGGGTCTGAGCTGCTCAGTGCTCTGCCTCCAGATGTGGCAGCAGACAACTCTATTCAGGGACAGCATGTGAGTTTGGCTACTCTCTCCAGTGCACTCTTCCCTTTCAGCCCCAGCACCCATAGCTGGAGGGTTAAGGAGCACGGAGGATACCTTCTGTTGTTTGCTGTAGTGATGCTCTGTTGTTGATCTGGCTTGAAGTCCTTCCACAACCTGCAGTGAAATCAAGTTATACAAGTTCCACACTGGTTGCACAAGGAAATACCTTCCTTTAACTCTAAGTCTGCTAGTTTAACCGAGTGCTGTTGGGTCGCAGTGAGTAACAGTTTCACGTTTGCCCTATTCACTAGTCATGTAATGGTTGTATATAAACTGCATAAAAGCCAAGGTGAGAAAATACAGTGCCCTACACAAACCAGTGACATCTTCCCCTAATCTCACATCTCACAGTTTCTCATTCATTTGCATAAGTGCTCAGTTCATATGAGAGAGGGTTGCTGGGGAATTCTCAAGCTTGGGTTGAATGGAGCTGATGAAGAAGTTGGTGCCATGGAAGAGCTGGTGGAACCTTACTGCAGAAACCGTTGGGTCAGGTAACATAGATAGTCAGCACTGTAGTTCAGTCCTCTCCTGCAGTGCAAGAAGTATGTGACTTCTAGAAGCGCATGCCACATGTGTTTTTAATTTTCTTGAAAAATATTCCTATCTGTGGTTTTATGCACATCTGTTTCTAAGTTACCACATGAGTGGGCACTCAAGGGGTCACTCGAGTTTAAGAAGGGGGTATGAGGCAGTAAATGTCTGTCCTATAATACCTATCCCACACCAGTGTAAAGTAGCCACAGAGCATGCAGAGGATAGGATCATGAGGCCAGAGTAAGAGCATCTGTGCTAGAGACTTAGGAGCAAGGGGGTTTAGGGACTAATACCTTACAGAGATGGTGTGGTGTGAAGGCAGTGTGAGGCTGTATTGAATGTAGGTGGGCTGTAGGGGTTAAGACTGACTAGTTATGTAGTTAGCTGGCCCATGCCATCTGTACAGACCTGGTTTCATATTGAAACAGAATAGAATATGAACAGAACTATATTTCCTTCCTCTTGTATTTATGCTGTGGAAGATTAAAACATGCTTTAGCAGCTGGTTTTTGATGGGAAATAGTTAAAACAACAGGACAAAGTTAAAAATCCTTGAATATGCTTCACTTTACACTGTTCAAAAATAATCTGGGATCAAAGTGAATAAGAATAACATTGAATGCCAAGAAATGGTTTTCTCTGTCGGTCTTGCCACCCATACCGGCTGTCCTGGGTTCTGGCTGTGAACCCTCTTTGCTCAGCCAAGCAGGGGTAGAGGGGAAGTAAGAACATTTTCCTCTCTGTAGGGTGGCATGAGGGCAGCACACAATAGTGTTTCCTGGGCTTACTTCAGTGCAGGGAGCTTGGGAACCTCTCCCTGCTGTATCTGCTGGTGGACAAGGCTCAGAGAAAACACCGCTGAGTCTGCAGCATGGACAGCCTTACTTTACCTAAAGAGGTGGGTGGATGAAGGGCAGAGAGCTCTCAGTGCCATGGGAGAGGCGAGTGCAGGCTGCATAGAGCATCTTCTCACACACAGGGAACCACACAGGAGGAATGTCAGGGGCCTGCCTGAGGCACTCACTCTCCGTTGCTCCTGAGGCGGTGTCTCCTCACCAGCCGCTAGCCAGAACTCGCAGACAAATGGCACAATCTACCCTGCCTTTCATCTTTAGGACTCTAAAGCATTATGCAAATCCCAGCTATGTCCCTAGCAACCCAGTCCAAAGGCAATTTTGTATGCTTTTTTGCCTTGTTACAGATTTCATCCCTAAGGAGATGAGTCCAGGAGAGGACAGAAGTGAAGGCTGCTAGAGTGCCTGGTTTTGAATGCAATGAGTCAGTGGCTGCAGCTTAAGGCACTGGTGTGGTTTTGTTTAAACAAACGTAAGCCAATTAAAAATACAAAGAGATTCAAGAAAAAGATGCTCTTATCTGAAAACCTCATGGGAGAATAATTTAAAGAACAGATCAATAGCAGCGAGAGAGATTTGTTCCCATAAGACCAAAAGCCAGCATGTAACAAATCTGGAGAAAGGCATTTATAGGGCTGTATTTTGTGAGTGACTGTGGCATGGAAGAATAGTGCTTCAGCATAATTATAGTTAAATATTTACACAGTCTTAGCTGTTTCAGGGAAAGTAAAAAAATCAAAGATGATTTTTTCCCGTTTAATATATCACTGAAAGTGCTCACTCTGCATGTCTTTATTGCAAACATAATAAATATATTAATGTGCCTTCAAGGAAAAGGGTAGTTAAGAATGCTTTCTTAAACAAGAATAACCACAAAACAAGAACAGTGTATACTATTGCCTACAGCTTAAAATATTCTCCCCCTCATTTTCCAGGTCACATCTTTTACTTGTAACCTTTCTCAGTCAATTACACGTAGAAAAATTCTTAAAATACGCAGCAAGATTAAAACATTTTTATAAACGGCCCGGAGTTAATTAAATAAATGGTATTTTTCTAAATCCACAAATATAATGTACAATGTTTTGGGTCTTTTCAGGTGTAGATACACTACAGGATATTCCACCTACCTTGCTCTTTGACATCTAGTACCGGTGTCTTAGTTAAGAGAGTAAATTGTTTAGTATTCAGATCTTATGAGTGGAGAATGGGAGATCATAGGGAGCCTCAATAAGGGCATTCATGCATCTTTCAGAGGATGGTTCAGAACAGCAGTTCAGTTTAGAAATCATTCACCTCCTGGAGAAATAGCTCCCCTGCTCTGTTAAATTGGTGGGGACAATAGAGGAATGGGTATCATATACCGAATCCTAACAGTCAATAATACAAATTTTCCTATAAACTAGGTCCTTTAAGAAAGCAGCAGTTGAAAAATACTTTTTTTCCAAAGGACAATGGTTTTCTCCATGGGAAATGTTGATGGATTGCTTCTGAGCTATAACATTTATCCATTTTACTGAGTAGAACAGAATAACTTTGAAGAAAATAACTACAATTCTTTTTTGAGATTGCAAGGAGGAGAATGTTTCTGTATGAAGATGAGTTAAAAAATAGGGCAGATCCTTGCTGTGTGTGGGGGGGGTTCCACTGCTGTTCAGTAAATCAATAGTAAACATCAGTTTACCTCTGCTGCAGAAAAGACCTATGTATTTATACTGCTCCAAAGGTAAAGTGGGAGAAAGATGAATAATGCAGTGCAGCTGCTAGAGAAAAAGCTCAGTAACTTCACAGTACTGTCGTGTTTACCAGAGCCATATGGGTTCCAGAAAACATGTTTCTACTGTGTATGTGGTAAATTAACTTGGTAGTGACGAGTTAGCAGTGTTAACTTCCAGGGTTAGTAGCTATTAAGACCACATTCTAGCAGGGATTGTGTGCTCTTAAGTGTATCTTGCTCCATCAGCAGTCTCGGACTTGAGAATGCCATTTTATGTCAGGAGACTATTAATATCACAGTGTTACTACCAGCTGCCAGTACATCCCCCAGGGTATTTAGTTTAAATATGTCATATCTGGGCAGACCTATCTGTATAGATACAATAGAATTCAAATGTGGGCATATATATACATGCAAAGCATGCATAAACGTGTTTCTTAAATGCAATGTGCATTGCAAAATTGAGAAAGACCTTCTTCATTCCCTCAGAAACATTCACTGGAAGATCTAAACGTCTAATGAAAGCTAAGAATGTGGCTGTAACTCAGATGTCTTCTTCTTGCATTTGAGGTTATTGATGTTTGTAGTCAGGATTTCACTAATGGCTCATGACACAAATGTCACGAGGAAACTGAGAATGAAAATATGAGGTGTTTTCAATCTCTGTATTTTAACCACATAAGGAGCCAAAGAGAGCAGGAAAGCAGAGAAAATATGTAAATCTGTATCAAATACATTATTTCATTTACTGAAAAGGAACAAGAAAGAGTGAGATTAATACAATATTTCTTTCTTTGTAAAAATGTACATGATAATTACAAAACTGAAAGTTCTGTAAGTTTAGCAGAATAGCAGAATGATAGAAGTTTAACTAAGATATATGATGCTGTAGGAGAGAGTATTTTTTCATAAAGCATAGCTACAAGAAGCATGTTTTTCCACGAGCTACCTGCTACAGTTGATGGAAGCCAATGGAAATTTTCATTGTCTTTTGATCAATCTGACTTTAAATAATCTATTTATGCTACAGAGCTGCATTTGACTTAGAGCTTATAGCAGGACAAAGCAAATGGTTGTTTCTCCTCAGATGCAGCACTCAACATTTGCCCTTGTTGGACCTTATCAAGTTGCTTTCCACCTAGCTCTCCTGCCTATCCAGACCACATTGAATGGCAACACAGCCCTCCAGTGTGTTAGCCACTCCTCCAATCTTTGTATTATCAAAAAACCTGCTGAGGGTACACTCTGTGCCCTCATCCAGGTCTCTGGTGGATATAGTTAACAGCACTGGGGCCAGTACTGACACCTCAGGAACACAACTAGCCATAGACCTCTAACTTGACTGTGCCCCACTGCCTACAGCTTAAAGGGTTCTGTCTTCTAACCAGTTCCCGATCCACCTCATTATCCAGTCATCCAATCCACCCTTCTTGTCTGTGAGGATGAAGTCAAGGTGGACAACATCTACTACCCTCCTATCACCTCTCCACCAAGTTACATCCTTATAAATGCTTCAGGTTAGTCAAGGAGGACTTGCCCTTGGTGAATCCATGTTGACTGTGCCTGAGAACCCTTTTTTTCCTTGAGATGCTTTGAGATATCTCTAAAAAAATACTGTTCCATCACTCTGTAGTTACCCTGGTTCTCCTTTTTGCCTTTTTGAAGACTGGTGGGACATTGGCTTTTCTCCAGCCCTTAAAGCCAAACCTCTTCTGTTCTCCAGTAGCCTAACATTGATCTCTGCCAGCTCCTTCAGCACTCATGTGTGCATGGGATCATTGACTTGTGAATGTCTGGTTTACTTAGTTGTTCTTTAACTCTGTCATCCTCAACTAAGGCAAAGTCTTCCATCTTCCTGACTTCCTTTGTGGTCTCAAAAGACTGTGACTCATGAGGACTGGTCTTAGCAGTAAAGACAGGGGCAAAAAAGACCTTCAATATCTCAGCTTTAAATGTGTCCTCTGTAATCAGCACACCCACTTCATTCAACACCGGGCCCGTATTTCGCCTAGTTTTTTCTTTCATCTGCAATATACTTGAAGAATCCCCTCTTGTTATCCTTGACCATGCTTGTCAGGTTTAATTCTAATGAAGCTTTAGCTTTCCTCATCTGATCCTTGCATTCTCTGCCAACATTCTTGTGTTCCTCCCAAAGGGTCAGTCTCTTTTTCTATGTATTATAAACAACCTCATTCCACTTGAGTTTTTTCAGAAACTCCCTCCTCAGTCTCCTGCTTCCCTTGCCTGATTTCTCACATCTAGGGATGCATTGATCCTGAGCTTGATCCCCTACTATTTTCTTGAGCTGTAGCCCATAGCCCATGGTGTATTGCTTCAAGTGGTTTCTTGAAAAGATCAAATTTAGCCCTTCTAAAGCCCAGGGTTGTGATCTTGCTTGTTAAGCTGTGTCTACTGAACTTGATTCTAAACTCTATCTTGATCACTAGAGCCCAGGGTGCCCTGGACCAGGGCTCCAGTCTCTCCGTGTTTGTCAGTACTAGTAGAAGACTTCTCCTTGTTGGCTGCTCCACCAAAGTGGGCTGTAATAAACACCCACAATGGTGCCTCCCAGCTTGGCCTGTCCCTTGATTTTTACCTTTGATCTTTATTTCTTTAAAATATAGGATTTACAGTACACTGTTTTTTATCCATATCATCAACATAAGTATTTATCTATGTAATGAATTAAAGTAATACCAAACAAAATTCAAAGTAATAACATTTATGAGTTCCAGAGTATTAGCCATTTGAAATTAGCCTGGTGCTGAAGTACTATCGAGTATATTTCTATACATACTAATGTATTAGAGAGAGCTTTTACTAAACAAAGGTGGTCAAAACTTATTTGAAGTATTAGTACTATCTGCTAGGCAGTATTATTGAATCACTTGCTAATAAAAAATGCTTTTGAAAGAGATATATTTTATAGAAGATTTCTATACATTATTAACCATCTAAATATATGCTGTGGTAGGGGATTTATATTCCTATTTGCATATTTGTGTTTACTAGACCATAGAAATAAGTCCTTTAAATCATTGCATTAAAAAAACGAAGTGAAAAAGATCAGTGTTTGTCTGCCACATAAATGTCTGGAACTTCTTTCTCTTAGACTTCACATAGTATTTCGTCTGTGCTTCAGTCAATAATTGTTAATAAAGGAATAAAGTGATTGTCTGAGTAATTGTGTAGTGCGATCTTCAGAAAGTGATTGGGCTTTTGTTGTTCAGAGACAAGATTAAGCAGCAGAATGCTTCAATTTCCTTCATGGGACACTGAAGTTCATTTCATGAAGTGAGCGTGCTTGGTGGACAGCATCTAAATCTTCCCGTCTCTCATTTTTCCAAGTTTAGAAATAGTGACAATGATTGCCAGTATTTTTACACAGTTTATTAGTAATTATAGAGTATTTAAAATACATTCTGGATGGGTGATTTGGGCAACTTGGGGTAAAAGACAAAATTCACATTTTTAGGGGTCAAAAATGCCTGAATGCAAGAAAAAAAAAATTCAAGCAATACCCAAGAAAATAAATACATTCCACTGTTTGATATATTTAATACACAATATGCAAGAGGTAAAGATGCATTTCTTTTTCATCTGTAGTTCACTTTTCAGTTACCTTCAGATCTTACTGGAAATGATATTGGGAAATGTGTGTGGGTGAATGCTGCTTCCAAGTGTCTCCTCCTGTCATGACAACCCAAATCAAGACAATGTGTTGTCTTTGCTGGTGCACATCTCCTGTTGTAAGGGTTGAAGGGTCCATGCCCTCCACAGTCCTCTCCCCAGTGACATTTCTATTTCCTCATTTGGATATTAGTATTCTGTGAACGTGGTTCCATCCATTTTCCCACATTTCTCTTTCACTCTGTGTTAAGGGCATGCTCACGTTTGGCCTTTTGGAGAAGGTTAGGACTTCACCAGCTATTCATGTGGACTCTTAAATTAAAAATTTATTGGGCTACTTCTGTTCTTTGTTTTCTTCCCAGGAATGACAACCTAACTGAAGGCGATATGAAGAGCAGGCACCTGGGAAGTAGAACAACAAATACGCTGTGTCTGTGATAGTCTTTACTGTCTCAGCATTATAGAGACATAGCCCCTAAGATCAAGTCTGGCATTGTTTTTCTCATGGCTAAGTGAGTGACAGACCCTGGGGAGAATGTATTAGAGTTCTCATATTGTAACTTAACTTCTTCTTTTGTTGTTCTGCATAATTGCTGTCACCCAGGTAAAGCTGGATTGTTTCTTCCATGGTAAATTCTCTCCCACAAAACCCTTTGACCTTCAGGCAGCAAGAGCAGCAGGGTTTCTCATCTCATGGTTTAACTGAAGAAAATAACTGCTTGAAGAGGAAGTGCTTTGAAGTAAACAATGTCTTTGAATTAAAAATAAACAGCTAGGTTTTTACTACAGTCTAGCAATTCAGGGAGTATTTGCCTGTAATTAAAAAAAAAAAAATGAAAAATTTGAAGCTGCTTAATCATGTAAGGAATTTAGGCAGAAATTTGAGTGCAGCTGGGGCAATTGCTTAATTATGAACAGAATCCTGGTAAATGTAAAAGCATCTTTTATCAACAGACATTGCAATGACTTATGAGCTCATATCGGTGCTACAATCTGACATTAAGAGGTCTGAGATATTTTTTAGTGCTGAAAGCAGTGACGTATTTGCCCTTAACAAGATGTGTCCGAGTGGTCATAAGACACTCTGTAAAAGGTAGTTTTTACTGACTGGTGTTCTGATAGCTCTTGCCTCAGCCAAGATGCTGTATGGATTTTCTTGGCAAAAATTCCAGTAAATCACCCACTCCAATATTTATTTCTGCTTCTGGGAGGGGAAAAAAAGCCCAAGCAATCTGATTATCACTGAGAAGGTATGTTCCTAAAATCTTAAATCTTCCCAGGAAGGATCAAAAAAATAGTAAGTCCTTGTGGCGTCAATCTGTTAATTTGATCTGATTACTCGCTGTATGAATTTGGTATATTGATTAAATTTTGAGATATTAATTTAATTATTGCATGATTCTAGTGTTAATTAGCAAAGTGAAACTGTAGCGTATTAGTCTAGTAATAGTCACATATTGCTCGTCAATTGACATTCAGTTTGGGGGATTTTTTTGAAAACCATAAAAGTGCAAAAAACCTTTTAATATTCAAAATAGTTGTTTCATAAAAAACTGTGAAAGGACCTGTACTCAGGAAAGCTTGCAAGTCTTTTTAGATCTAATTGTATGAGCAAACTTAAGTCACTCTACGGAGATGATTTTTTCAAGAGACACATGACAAGTGTGTTTCAAGCAGATGCATATGCAACTAGAGAGAAAGAAATGAAATGCAGCTTATTCAATGGAAAGTTAAAAAAGCATGGACCTGGTTTAGTGCCATGCATAATAACATCAGCTTTTGCAGTCATAGATTTCTCAGCATTCCGATGACTTTCACTACAGCTGTAGGTTAAGAAAGTGCCTTTAAGTCGTATAAACTTACAAGAAATAATTATGCTGACTCTCAATAAAGAAACAGAGAAAAGACTTCTAGCTTCTGTGTTCTCGTAAGTCATGATTGTTCAGGAAGAATTTGGGTATTTTGAATGGCTAGCTAGAAAGCAGTCTGGGCTGCAGCGATCATGCACTGGAGTTCACCACCCTGGGTGATATCGATCACGCAAAGAGTAAAGTTTGGATCCTGATTATTAGGAAAAAAAAACCCTTTTAGTTCTTCAAGAGGCTATTCAACAGGATCCGCTGGGAAACAGCCCTCGGGGACAAGGGAGCAGGACAGGTCTTTGAGGATGGTTTCCATAGAGTGTGAGAGCTGTCAATCCCCAATTTTAAGGAATCAAACCAGGAAGGGAAAAGTCCTGGCAGTCAGGTAAAGTCCCTGGTGACTGAAAAAAAAAAAAGGAACATTGCAGCCATTTTTTAAAAGGGTAGAAAGTAGAACCTGGGGAACTGCCACCTATCATTTCAGTGACTGGGAAAATCATGGAATTCTCCAAGAGATTCTCCAAAAGGCTCTGCTAAGGCATGTGAAAAGCAGAGAGGTGATTTGAGACAGCCAGAGTGGGCAAATCCTGCCTGACCAACCTAGTGGCCTTCTGTGGTGGAGGGACTACATCAGTGGATGTCATCAATCCAGACTTCTGTAAAGTCTTTGACACAGTCTCCCTCAACACCCTACTCTCATGGGTGTTCATGATGGCTGTTCAGCAGATGAGGAGTTGGTTGAACGGTCACATCCAGAGCAGATCTGTTGGCTTGATGTCCATTGATGGTTTGATGTTGAGATGGAGACTGGTGACAAGTTGTAGGAGACTGTACTGGTACCAGTGTTTTTTAATATAGGGCATGCTTAACAGTGGGATTGGGTGCACGCTCAGCAAGTTTGCAAATGACGCCAAGCTGAATGGTACAGTTGACATGCTAGAGGAACGTGGACAACCTGGAGAAGTGGGCCCAGGTGAACCTCATAACATTTGACATAGGCAAATGCAAGATCCTGCACCTAGGTCAAGGCAATCCTTGATATCAATATGAAGGAAATGAGAGCAGCCCTGTGGAGAAGGACTTGAAGTTAAAGACTGGACATGAGCTGATAATGTGCATTTACAGCCAAGAAAGCCAATTCCATCCTGGATTGCATCAAAACAAGTGAGAGGAGTAGCACAAGGTAGATGATCTTGGTGTTCTGCTCTGGTGACCCCTCATCTGGATTGTTGTGTCTACTTCTGAAATTCTCAGTACGATAAGGATGTGAACCTGTTGCACAGGGTTCTGAGTAGTGGCACAAAAATGATCAGAGGGATGCAGTGCTTCTGCTATGAGAACAGGCTGAGTGAGTCTGCAGAAAAGGCAGCTTCAGGGACACTGTATTGTGGCCGTTCCATACTCAAGAGATGCTTATAAGAAAGAAGGAGAGAGCTTTTTTTAGCAGGGCCTCTTATGACAGGGTAATGGTCTTAAACTAATAGAAAGAAGATTTAGACTGGTATAAGGAAGATTTTTTTTTTACAGTGATAGTGGTGAAACTCTGGAACAGGTTGCCCAGAGAGGTGCTGGATGCCCCATCTCTGAAAATATTTGAGACCAGGTTGGATGAGGTTCTGGACAAACTGACTGAGTTGAAGGTATTCCAGCTTATTGCAGGGTGGGGGACCTTTGAAGGTCCCTTCCAACCCAAATCAGCCTTTGATTGCATGGTTCTGTGAATTGACCATATTGCCTTCTGTTCCTCAAATAAAATCTGAGGTGTATCAGTGGTTTTAAAGGTGATGAAAATTGAAAGATTTTTTAGATACAAAGTGAGAAATGTAGTATTTACCATAATTTCTACTTTTTATTAATGAAACATTAATGGCATTTAATAATGAAAAAATTAAGGGCATTTTTCCTTACTGAAAAATTGGATGACCTTACACTTCCACTCACTTTTCAGTGCTCTTCCTACCTCAGATTACTCTTCCTTATTTGTGACTGCTGCTTGATCAGTCCTACATGTACAAGATGTAGAATGTGGTCTAGGCCCCGACTTACTGAGAGGAAGTCACCTTACGGGCACAAACGGACAGTCCTACGCAGAGATCTGTACTGTGACTTGCTGTTGTGGCTCTCTACAAACACCTGAAAGGTGGTTGTAGTAAGCTGGACATTTGTCTCTTCTCCTGAGTAACAAGTGATATGATGAGAAGAAATGTCCTCGAGTTGTGCCAGAACAGGTCTAGATAGGACATTAGGAAAAATTTATTCTCTTGAGAGGTTTAATAGAACACGCAACCAGGGGAAATTATGGAGTTACCAGTCTTGAGGATATTTAAGAGGCTTGTAAATGTGGTGCTGAGACATGATTTAGTGGTAGTGCTGGAGTAATGGTTGGACTTCAAGATCTCTTCCAGCCAAAACAGTTACGTGTTTCCTTTTCAAACCTGGACAGCCTTATGCTGTCTTTAAGTCTGACTTTCCTGAGGTTTAACTTCTTTCCTCTGCAGTTCAAACCATCCATTTCCAAACAGTATAATCAAGTGCAAACACAATCCTGATTGTCAGGAATATCAGAACCCTTGATGGTGTGAGCAGGAACATGGAGAGGAATGTACATTAATTTTAGAAGGTCTGGAAATGTGAATAACTGAGGCTTTCAATATAATTTATTTTAAAATATCATTATTGTTGACACTTCTTTTAGGTCATAGATCAGAAAGACAATTTGTAGAATTTGGCATTTTATTCCAAAAGTTATGAAACCATTATAACTTTATTCTTTCCTTCCTTCTTTTTCCATTTCCTTTATTCCTCTTGTTTTACTAATTTTCCTTTTTTTTTTTCCTGTTCTCAAATGTACTGAATAAATGGAGAAAATCCTTTCCTCTGTATTTAATAAACTGGACTATAGGCAGTCAATGTTCTGGAAACATCCTTTGAAAGCTGTGTTATCGCAAGTGGTGTCACTGTGGAAGAAGGACGATTAACTTGGATGGTCAGTGGGTGATGACTGTTGCCATTGCTGCGGCGTTTGGATTTACGAACAGCTAGGGTCAAACACTTCAAACCCTTCACCACTGTGAATGAACTGCATAGAGGACTCAGTGGTCTAAACACAGCACAAACCTACATTTTTCTATCTGTCAAAAGATTTCAGAAGTAATTCATTGTTACAGCTCCCTGGAGTGAGAATCGGCATGTCCATCTGATTTTCCTGACTGAGTGCTTTAAACATTCTCTGAGGAAAAAATTGTTGTAGTCTTGTTTCCAAAGCATAATAGTAAAGACGGGAAGTGTGAAACTCTTTGGAATCCTTCTTCCCTGCTGTCATATTTTATCACTGCTCGGGTGTCATGTTCACAAGCAGCTCTTGACAGGCCCTGGTCCTCGTGGGGGATTTTAACTACCC
>VXBP01003769.1:7793-20709 GCA_013400115.1 Rhinopomastus cyanomelas
GCAGGAAAACTACACTAGAAACAGAACAAAGTTTGGTGTTCAATAGACCGTGGTGTGTTAACTGCAATATCCTGTCATTTCAGTTTTATTTCCACCGGCACTGGTGTCCTGAACATGAGCAGCATCAGTGGAAAACAAACACACTGTCTCTTTGAAAACAAAACCAAACCAAGCCTTTGGGAGAATTTTCTGGAAACAAATGCTGGAAAAATTTTAACATTTTTGCCAAGTCTGAACCTCTGACTAATTTTTTTTGTTTTTTAAAAAAACCCTTACATCATACGTGGTACACGGAAGATTTGGGCTGTTCATAGTAAAGGTAGGAGGTGTTAAAATTGGTTTCTGTGCTGAAATTCACCGGCTACAGAACAAAGGGTCTGTCATTTCTTTGTAAGAGTTGCATTTTCTAAACACATCTGAATAAAATTCATCCAGGTGTTACTGCACATACTGACAGGTCTATGAGTAAGGAAATAATTAACAAAATTGGTTGTGGTCCATGTGAGAGCCTGGAAGCAAGCTAGAAGTTGTAGACAAATGTTTCGTGCTGAATTTTGTGAGGGGCAACCTACAACTCCGTTAAGAATTTACACAAACTAGACCATGTAGGATCTGTTAATGCTGTAATTAAAGCAGATAAAATCAAAAAAGTGTAGAGAAATGAGTTAGACAAGCCAGTTCAGAAGCAGAATACATTTCATTGAAAGCCTCAACAAAATAAACGCCCAAAGGTAAGAATGAACAGTTGCTACCTGTCAAATGGTGTGGGGAAGAAGAACAATCTGAGATGTGCAACATCTGATTTAAGGCACGCAAAGAGTTGTGAAGGCAAGTGCAAAGAGTACTTTGAGAACTCAATGCTGTCAGTCTTAAGGACAGTTTATTCTTCTGCATAACATGAGTTGAATGTTGTTTGAAATGCAAAATGCATTTCCAGGGGGCAAACAAGAAGCAGACAAGGGGTAAATGAAAAAGAAAGGTATATGCTTCACCTTAGAACTAGGAGACCTACAGCCTTAAGAAATGCTTGAGAAGAAATGACAGTACCCAAGTAGTGAAACCCCCAAAGGTAAAAAGAAAATTTAAACTGCTGCTGCTTAAACAAGGACAGGCCAGGCGAGCACTCAGGTTTAAATGGAAAGGTCAGGTGGGAGAGGTGAATCTGTTATTTTACAGAAAAGGTTTAAAATAGAGATCTCAAAAAGGGACTTGAAGTTTGATTGTACTTGTCTAACTAAAAATTGGATAACTGTATAGAATATTGAAAGTTCTATTCCAAAAGTGATTACATAAAAATTGCACCTTCCTACTCAACAGATTTGATTGCTGTGTTTATTCAGTCAGATCTATTTACCTCAAAGACAAAAATAGGACTTTACAACTTTTTATTCATGTCATTCTCCTTGCAGAACCCACATAATTCAGCCAAGAGGTCTAGATGTTATTCATTCTTGAGCAACAGCTAAAATTACTTTTCCAGTTTCAACCAATTACACTGGTAAGAGCAACTATTATGGAATTAAATTTTATAGGCTGCAGCTAGATTCAAAGGAGGGTGGGACTGTTGTTGGGCGTGCACCAGTGGGATAGCACTCTACCCAGGCAGCCTCTCCCTGTCCTAGGGTGAAATCAGAGTACTGTACCAAAGCACGCAACATGGGGAACAAGTAGGAAGAGTTAGAAATCTATGTCCAGTCAGGTGATTATGATCTGATGGCAATCACAGATACATGGTGGGACAGCTCGCATGACTGGAACGTGGTTGTGGACAGCTCTGTCCTTTTTAAGAGGGACAGGTCAGCAAGGCAGGGTGGTTGCTCTTTATGTGAGAGAGCAACAGGAATGTATTGAGTTCTGTTCAGAGGCAGAAGAAGAGAGAGTTGATCTATAGGCCCTGGTTCTCATAGAGGATGTTAACTGTCCTGATATTTGCTGGAAGTCATACTCAAGCAGCCACCCACAGTCCAGAAGGTTCATTCAGTGCATTGGTGACAATTTTCTGATGCAAATGTGGAGGAGCCAACTACGAGAGGAGAGCTGCTGGATATTGTACTCAGCAACAAGGAGGGTCTGTCTGAAGCAGTGAAGGTTGAGGACAGTCTTGTTTGCAGCGGCCATGAGATGGTGGAGTTCAGGGTCTCGTGGCAGGAACAGAACACCTAGCAGAATCACAACCCTGGACTTCAGGAGGGCCAACTTTGTCCTTTTCAAGCAATTGCTAGGGGAAATCCCATGGGACAGGGTACTGGCAGGCAAAGGGGCCCAAGATAGCTGGTTAACATTCAAAGACCACTTCTTTGAAGCCCAAGAAAAGAGCATTCCCACAGGAAAGAAGTCAGGGAAGGGAGCCAGAAGACCTGCATGGTTAAACAGGGATCTTCTGGGGAAACTGAAGCAGAAGAAGAAAGTCTATAGGTAATGGAAGGAGGAGATGGCTGTGGAGGGCTACAGTGGGTCCGTAGACCCTCTGACTGAAGCAGAAGAGTTTGACCTTGGACAGATTAAAGTGTACCCTTGAAAATAAGGAGTCAGAAGTATCTGGAGAATGTAAGCAACTGACAGCACTAGGAGGAACTTGGCACAGAGATGGAACAAGGAGCGTACGAAGTTTAACACCAATGGCCACTTGTTTATATATGTATTGTACCAAAAAAATAAGGACACCTCTGTGCAGAAAGGGTATAAAAAGAATGAGCTGCACTGAATAAAGTATCTGTTTTTTCTTTGACTGCTTGCATATTGGCTTGTATTTTATGTCCTGTGTCCGTCCCAACTGAGACATCTGGTGCAAGGACCGTGGACAGCAGGAAGAGCCTTTTGAATGGGGCCAGGTACAGCAGAAGTCAATGGGTAGAGCTGCAATAGGATCCTAGTTTTCAATGACATCTGATGGTCCCAGGAACATGGGGGCTAACCTCACGAAAGAAGAGACTATCATACTCTGTATGTGGAGACTGGTATTGAAGAAAAAGGGGGTTAGCTTCACAGCATTGACTTTGTGGAAAAGATTGATTGAAGCAAATAACTGATTTCAGTGTATCTAAGTGGCAAGAACTAGGAGATAAGCTTTTTGACGCTGCCACTCATGGTTCTAAAGATGCTACTGAATTGTTGACTACATGGTGCCTGCTTTTTGAAACTCTAAAAGACTTAAAAGAACAGAGAGACATGATAGAAACTGATAGGCTGCTGCTGGTGAGGATGTCCAAATGCCAAATGCAATAGCCCCTCCACCAGAGGGAAATGAGGGTGGGCGTAAGCCTAGCGGATTTGTCGAGCCTTCTGCTTTGTCTGACTCATATTCTGATGATGATGTTATAAAACCAAATAGGGAGGAGGAAATGGTGACCCATATACTGCCCTGCATACTGCAGTGGGTTTCTACGGCCATCTCACATGTGAATGCAGTGACTATATTCCAGGCACAGACCTGGCATCAGGAGGGTGTTAGATCTCAAGAGCCCAACCACCCCTTAAGAAAACGGAAGCACGACACCATCTGAAAATCTTCAGCTGAAATTCCATGTGACCTAGGAGGATGGACTTTGAGAAAGAGTTAAATTTACGTCCCTCTGACTTGCACAGGGTTCACAGAAATGTAAACTGTCATGATGCTTAGACAGAGGTACATCCAAAGGTGAAAACAGCTGGTGATGTAGGTGTTTTACAAAGACTCGTGGTTATTTATGAGCCGCAGAAAGAAGCATGGGACAAACTACGCCGTATAACTTGGTAAAAAATATCTCTGTCAGACAGTGGAAGAGAGTGGTTTCAGAATTCCTTCTACCCAGAAGTTTTTGCATACCATTGCTGAGATTTATATGTTACCTCCTGCAACCTGAAAACTTGCCGTGGAAATGGGCGCAACAGAGCGCGGAGCAAGCAGCGAGACCCCCTGAGACCCCTGTGGGCTGGAGGTGCATGCAGGGCTCAGAAGGACAGCGAAAGCAAAGGTGGAAATGCTGCAGGCGGTGGTAACTGGAGAATGAAGCTTGTCTAAAGCATGAGACTGTAAGAGTTGTGGATTCAGACCCTAGGTCAAACACTAAATTTTACCAAAAACAGGCTTGAGCTGTAAGAACTGAAGTTGTTGAGTTGAAATGAGTTTTTGCTTGTAGTTTTACTTGGACTGATCAGAAGACCGTTTACAGAACAGCGATGAACATGAGATGGAAAAAACCACACAACTCCTTTAAGACAGAACTCGGCAAACAGGACAGAGAGGGGGCCACGGCGTGGGCATCCTTCGTGGCCGGCATTTGGGGGTGCCTGCGGCCAGCAGCTCCCCCCACCTCCTCCCTCTCTTTCTTACTGTCCTCTACTGAGAAGCGGCAGTCCAGGACTCCTTCCCCACCATCTGAGGAGTCACCCTTTCTGTACCACCATGACTCGTATATTGTTGCATTTACCTATAAGTTTGTTTGTAGGTGGGCAGTGAAATATTTGTTTGCCCTGTTAAAACAGTTATAAAAACAAAAAAGGGGAAGCTGGACACCTAGCTCTGAAGGAACGTTTAGCTAAAGCATTGTGTGTTCTTGATTCTTTGCACAGTGCTACAGAGGAGCTGTTGTAGTGCTCCGGATAGCCTAAGTTGCAGTCCGCTTCCAGCGAGTTGGCTTGACGGCTTTCAGGTTTCTCTACGCCCGGCTCCTTCGGCCCCGCGTTACCCGGACCATTCGCGTACCACTCGAACACCAATATGGTCAGCAGCAAATGGCGTTTATTCGAAGAAAAACACACTTAATATAGTTTTCCCTTATCGTACCACCACCAATCTTCTTCACTACAGTTATCACTCTCTGCTCTTCTCTCTGTCCAATGGTGTTACAGAACGCACTCTTTTTCACCTTACTTGGCATTGTTTAGCTTTTCTCCTTATCTTCAAGGACGACTCCTGCAGGTCCCAGGGAGCCGAGAGGCCCCTGTATCTTCACCTTCTGCACATTTGGAGCCCAAGGGACCACAAAACAGCTCCTGCTGGATGTGTGGAGCTGCAGGGCCTGCATACGCCCTGCTGCCATCGCCGCCATCTTAAGAGCAGCTAGTTTAGCAACTACAACAAGGAGCCTCCTCATATTTCTGGCTCCTGTTGCAGAGAGGGTTCATGGTGATGCTCAAGTGCTGGTGCGAGACCTTGAGTCAGAATGGTGGGAGGGACTTTTCCTCCTTACTACCTGGGGACAAGGTTATGCTTGTGTCTACAGAGAGAGAGGTCCACAGTAGATACTTGCTTGTTGTGTTTGTCCTTATACGAAGCAGTGATCAGGAGGAACCCTTCAACAGCAGAAGGCTTTCTGGTGCCTCCCATGGAAAGCGGGAATCTCCACCCAATTTGTCATCAGGATTGTAATAGTTTTGAGTTTATTATTGCTTTTAAGAGGCATAATGGTTTGGGCTTTAGCTTCATTACTTATGTACCCTATGCTTTTGAAGGTGTTTTCACTTCTTTTGCCTATGTAGAGTGTTTGGCTAAGCTTTGCTCTTGATTTTTACTTTTAGCCGTTGTGGAGTCTCCTTCACTGGAGATGTTCAAGGCCTGCCTGAATGTGTTCCTGTGTGACTTGGTCTGGGTGATCCTGCTGTGGCAGGGGGATTGGACTAGATGATCTTTCGAGGTCCCTTCCAATCCCTAATGATTCTATGTTTCTATGGTTGTGAAGAATTTGGTGGCATGTGTTGTATGAACCTAGCAGATCACTCTAAATCAATCCATAAGTGCAGACAAGAACTGATGCGAGCTACACAGAAAATGCAAGAAGATGTGAGTTTTTTTGGGATAAATGAGTGGTTAAACAAGTGGGACACAGAAGGTTGGTTAATGGGACTGGTAGAAACTGGATTGTTAATATTATTTATATTGCTTGGTGATTGCCCCTGACAAGGTGCAAAGCCAACAATCATGTCTGTATTTAGTCATGACGGTGTTAGACCGCATGGGCTTCTCACAACCCATCAGATTTGAAATGGAGGTAAAAACTTTAAATGACATGCAAAAACTTGCTGGAATGATCAGTTGAGCCGACCCTATGTAGGCATTCCAAATTCAAGACTACAACCCTTATTGGAGCTGTTGAAGGGTGACACTGATATCACTGGTCCTTGTGCATTGACAGTGGAGGCAAAAGAAGTCATTGACGACGTAGCACGAGCCATTATGCAAAGACATGCCTGGTGAATTGATCTCACTATAGCACTAGAGGCATTTATCTTGATTGATGGCGTGACAACCTTTTGCTATGATCGTTCAGTGGTGTGAAAAGTGGGACGAGCCTCTTCATGTATTGGAATGGGCATTTTTGCCAAATAAGACCACAAAAACTGCCCCTGGATTATTTGAATTAATTGCCCAGATCACTGTAAAAATCAGAGAAAGACGTGCTGAGCTGTGTTGCTAGAGACCTCATGAAGATTGTGGGGCCTGTCCAGATGGACTGCTTTGGGTAGTGTCTTGCAAACAGCCCTTTATTACAATCAGCACAATCACACAAATTATCAAGGAAAAATTGAATGTCATCTCCCATCTCATCCTTTGATTAAATTGGGGATTCAGGTTCATATTGCACAGAAACTTTTGAGCCAATTGGGCCCTGTTGATGGCCTCACGGTGTTCACAGATGGGTCAGGAAAAACGGGGAAAGCAGTTTTGGTTTGGCACGATGGTAACTGCTGGTGTCACGTTATCGAGCACGGCAAGTTTCCCCTCAGACTGTTTAAACTCGAGCCATGTGTGTGGCATTTCAGATCTTTGAGGGATGGGTGAACGTTGTAATGGACTCTGCCTGTGGGGCAGGGTTGGGGCAGCGTTTGGATACAGCAGTGTTGGGGAACGTGTCACATGAGAAGTCATTTGGGATTTTGAAAATGCTGTGGCTTACAATTTAGAGACATCAACACATCTGCTATGTTTTGCATACAAAAGGTCACACCTCATTGCCGGGATTTCTTGCAGAAGGCAATGCTTGAGCTGATGAGCTGGTTGTGGGGAGGGCAATCGGCCCCGCCCTGAATCTCAGACAACAAGCTATTGCTTCTCGCGCGTTTTCTTCATCAGGGATACTGCACCTTGTGACTACAGTTTTGTCTGACACATGTGGAAGCCAGATCCATCACTGCTGCCTGCCCTGGCTGCCAAGGACAGCATGTTTCCCACTGGTACGGTGTTAACCCGTGTGCCCTACGGGCGCTGCAGATTTGGCAAATGGATATCACACATGTCCCTGAGTTTGGGTGCCAAAAATATGTGCATGTTTCGGTTGACTCCTTGTCCTGTGCTTTTGTAGCTACTGCACACACCAGCGAAGCTGCACGAGACGTTGTTCATCACTTGCAGCGAGCTTTTGCTCCTTTCGGTGTCCCTGCCCAAACCAAAACTGATAATGGACCCGCGCATGTGTCTCACCAAGTCCGTGCCTTTTTGCAGCTCTGAGGTGTGCACCATGTCATTGGCATTCCCCATTCCCCTACAGGACAAGGTATCGTGGAGTGCACCCATGGTACCCACAAAGGACAGCTTCAAAAACAGAAAGGGGGTACGCTGGGCATGTCTCCAGAGGCTTGCCTAAACAAGGACACATTTGTAATGAACTTTTTGAATGTTTCAGGCGAAACATGCCTGAAAAATTTGATGTTCAGTGTGCTGGTTTGAGGGTTAGAGGAAGAACCCTTTACGGTTCAGAACAGTGGGTTGAAGGCAAAATGACTGAACGCAGGGAATGTGAATGCCATTGGCATCATGAACTCTGACTGCTTGACCAAGTGGCACTTGAGACATAGGCCTTTAACTTTAATAACAGTAATTTCTGAACTGCTGCTGATACACTGCCATTCAGCAAGATCTGGACAGGCTGGAGAGCTGGGCTGAGAAAAAGCTAATGAGCTATAACAAGAGTAAGTGCAGAGTCTTGCATCTGGGCAAGAACAACCCCAGGTACCAGTACAAACTGGGAACTGACCAGTTGGAGTGTAGTGTAGGGGAAAGGGACTTGGGGGTCCTGGTGGACAGCAGGATGACTATGAGCCAGCAATGTGCTCTTTTGGCCAAGAGGGCCAACAGCATCCTGGGGTGGATTAGAAGAGGGGTGGTTAGCAGAACAAGAGAGGTTCTTCTCCCCCTCTGCTCTGCCCTGGTGAGACCACACCTGGAGTATTGTGTCCAGTTGTGGGCTCCTCAGTTCAAGAGGGATGTGGAGCTGCTGGGAAGGGTCCAGCGTAGGGCAACGAGGATGATAAAGGAGGTGGAGCACCTCCCTGATGAGGAGAGGCTGAGGGAGCTGGGTCTGTTTAGCTTGGAGAAGAGGAGACTGAGGGGTGACCTTATTAATGTCTATAAATATGTGAGGGGTGGGTGTCAGGAGGATGGAGCTGGGCTGTTCTCGGTGTCATGTAGTGATAGAATGAGGGGCAATGGTTGTAAGCGGGAACATAGGAGGTTCCACATCAACCTGAGAAGGAACTTCTTCCCAGTGAGGGTGACAGAGCACTGGAACAGGCTGCCCAGGGAGGTTGTGGAGTCTCCTTCACTGGAGATGTTCAAGGCCCACCTGGATGTGTTCCTGTGTGACTTGGTCTAGGTGATGCTGCTGTATCAGGTGGATTGGACTAGATGATCTTTCAAGGTCCCTTCCAATGCGTAATGATTCTATGATTTTATGAACCATACCTCTTTCATTATGCACAAAAAACGAGCGAGAGGCCTTGTAAACAGTTTTTGCTCAAGTAATGCTGGTGGGAAGGAGCCGTACACAAGAAAGTGCTATTCAAGTGGCAACTATATCTTCAGTGCAAATCTGAAATGTGAAAGGCTATTTTCATTTTTCAAAATCAGCAAACACAATCAAGATGTTCATGAGCATTTTTAACCCAGGAAGTATTTTCAAAAAACAGTATGAATTTCTCCATGCTTTTTTCTTACCAATAATTTTTTAAAAAACTGCCAAAAAGCAAACTGGAAAGAACCACCAGCCTGCTCTTCCTCAACACTTCCGTACAGCTATCTGTTTTGAAGTAATCTGTAGCTAAAACACTCTAATCTAAACAGTAAAGAAAGTTTCATAAAAAATCAGTGAGGTTGCTAGCAATAGTAATCCTGAAAACAAGTGCAACTTTTTCCTCAAAAACAGCGTGGCTGGTTGGGAACCTCTACTGAACTTTAAATACAAGAAAACCAGCTTTGCCTGTCCTGCTGAGGAAGCCTTGCACTCAGCTAGATGCTCTACTTCACTAGCTGTGCAGCAAGCATGGTCAGGACCTGCAAGTGCTGCAGTAATTATTTGATTCTGACATGTGATAGATCACCTCATTATTTCAAAGACCCTAGTAGAGAAGCAGTTGAATACTAAAGTATTCCTCTCTCATTTAAGGGACGTTCAGGTTGCAATATTGAAAATGTTCCGTTATTCCGATGGCTTGTCAACAATAAAATGTTTTGCTTTAGAGGGTAACTCCTGCTTCCCAGTTATGGCCTTAATTTTCTTCTCACTGACATCAAGATTACATTCATTATAGTTAAAAGAGTTTCACTGTGGTGGGAATTATACCACAGAGATCTACTGTAGCCAACCCTAGATAACAACAGCTTCTCTTGCTTGGTAATTCCAGTCAGCTGCATATGGTCAAAAATACGCTTTACATGGCATTATGAAAGCTCCAACAAGTCACAAGTAATTTAGGAAGCTCCTAAAAATGACCTGCTCTTGCCTGTCCACTTGCTAGCATGAATTACAAAAGCCTTAATAAAGCCATTAACGTCACTGTTGTCTGCCATGGGTGCTTTGTTCCCTGCGTTACTAATCCTATAGGACATGGAGTACAGATTTAGCCCAATATAGGTAGAGACTGTTGACTGTAATGAAGTTCAGAATGCCAAGCATCTGCATTTGGCATTTTGAGAGTATTATTTGAATATTTTCAATTTTTGTGCAATTCTAGGTTTATCAGCATATAATTCTAGCAGGTCTTTGTCAGCTCCACAGCTGTCTCCAAAACTGCTCCATGTTGGTAATTCAGATTATAGATTTTAAAGTAGAACAAATAAATGAAAACTGAGACAATTGGTCAGAGCTTTAGTGATGTACACTGGAACAGCACTGTGATGGTATTGCAGATATGGTGAAACTTGGAATCCAATCCAATTCTTTCTTTTTTTCTTCTTTTTTTTTTAAATATCCTATTAGCATAGTTTATTCTATCAGTGCTGGCGTTTTTGGACTAAACAGAAGGAGTACATCTGCATAAACACATCATTAAGACCATAATGCAGTTTAATAAAATGTCTTATATCTGCTGTGTTATAGGGTTTTAAAAAATCATTACTATTTTAACAAAAATATTTTTAATAAACATATTTATGAATAGAGAATATTCTAATTAAGGAAAATAGATCAAAATTATACAGGAAAGTGCTAATAAATATCTCACTACCAAGCAGCAAACTCTGCCAGCAATGTGTAAGGCCACTAGATATTGTTAAATTAAAACAGCTATAGAAGCAAGGTAAGGAAAAAATAGGATTCTTATACCATAATCAAACCCTGGTTATTTTAATAGAACTCTAAGATGAATTAGGAGGAAATAAAAACTGTTTTTAATCAGTTTTTTCAGTGTCAGCACCAAGCAATTACTAATTTCATAGCACTTGGCTGAGACAGTGTAGTGGGAGCTAAGGTCTGCTTTACCTTGGAGCCATCCAGTGGTATCATAGGTCTGTTTGAAGCCCCTACAGAAACAGGCTAAAATTAAAACATTGTTCTTCTGGTTGAGCACACTTGTCTTTGAGGACATACTACCTTTCCAGGAAAAAAAAAAACCAGAAGAAAAATAAAAGGAAAGAACCCTAAAAAACCTTAAATACAGTGCTGTCCTAAAGCACAACTGATACTTTTTCCTGTTTGAAGCTTCTTTGTAATTGAGCACCTTAGCAACTGTTCTAATTTAACTGGGATGGAACTGGGAAATGTTAGAGTTTTTATTGTCTAATACATTCGGTTTTGATTCCCTAGATCCTTTTCTCAAGAGGTGTGTGAAAGCAGGATGTGTTCTACAGACACATATGGAAGGCACTTACAAAATGCTATTGTCTATTGAGGTGTTTCTGGGTAAATGAAGACATTTAACCAATAACTTGCTGAGACTGAGCTTGCACTTCATAGGAGTATGCTGAAAAAGTTAGACACCACTCCTAGGCCTATCCAAGAGACAGTTGTCTGAACATGTGTCATTCCTGTGAAAAGACCTAAACTACTCTTCTTTTACCATCCATAGAACCATAGAATCATTTATGATCATTGACCCCAACCACTAACCTGATGGTACCAAGCCCACTGCTAAACCACGTCCCTAAGCTCCACATCTACACAACTTTTAAACAGATCAAAGGATGGCAATTCAATTGCTTCTCTGGGCAGCTAGTTCCAACGCCTGAGACCCTTTCAATAAAGGAGTTTTTCCTAATGTCAAACTTAAACTTCCCCTGATGCAACCTTAGACCATTTCCTTGTCCTGTTGCTTGTTACTTGCGAGAAGAGACCAACAACTGCCTCCAGAAGCTCCTTTCAGGTAAGCTGTAGACAGTGATAAGGTCTCCCCTCAGCCTCCTTTCCTTCAGACTGTATAACCCCAAACAGAATAAAATATAAAGGTGAGGGGGGTTGTCTCATGCTCTATTAAGGGCTATATTTATCGGTAGTATGATAAATTGAACATTATTGACAACAATATATTGTTATAGCTCATAAAGTTTTGGTTTATTCTAATTGCACAAATAATTTCACGAAGTACTAATCCTATGCTTCAAGTAAAAGTACAGTCAAAACAGTTTTTGCTTACAGTTTAGCTGCCACCTCTTGGAATGCAGTCTGGAGTCCGGCCAGTCACTCTCTCAAAGTGCTCTCATTGCTCTCTTCAGACTTTGAAGAAAAAAACTACACAAAAACTAGCAAAAAGTGGTATTGCAGTAATTAAAGGGAGGAAATGAACATTTAAATATACAGAGGCAACATGCCCACTCAATACAGAGATGCTGTTGTCATGTAGGCGTTAATCAGAGTAGATTGGCTACCTGAAAGGTTTTTATAGTAACGCAACGTAACGAGGCCAGTTGGACAACTGTTATAATAAGGGACAACTGTTAGGTAGACTAGCCAAACGTATCACAACATTGTCAGCAGAAAAATTACACTACCTAAGAGAGAGAATGGCAATATTGCCTTCAAACGTAAGTCCTATAAAATGAGGATATTTTGAATATTTGACTATTTTTAACTCAGTTTTCTTTTTCTTTAAATTTAAAACTTTACAAGGTAAAACTGCAAAATGCCAAGGTGTGTTCATTTACAGTTGACTACTCCAAATCAACTGACACCCAAGACTTCAGTTCACTTCTACCAAGTGTTCTAAGATATTGGAACGTGCTTACTTGAAGTAACTTGCTATTTGGCAGTTACTACAGATTTCCAGAGACTGTCCTGTCTATCACAGAATAGCCAGTATAGATATGACCCTCAGACACAGACGTTTGAGGTCTGGTATTGTAACACAGGCTCATGTCAAGCTCCAATTTAAGACAATAGTGTGGAACACGACTCAAAGTGACTCAAAGTTGTACCCATTCATAGAATCATAGAATCATTAGGAATTGGAAAGGACCTCAAAAGATCATCCAGTCCAATTCCCCTGCCAAAGCAGGATCACCTAGACCAAGTCACAGAATCAGTCAGGGTTAGAAGAGACCACAGGGTCATCCAGTTCCAACTCCCCTGCCATGGGCAGGGACACCCCAACCTAGATCAGGCTGGCCAGAGCCCCATCCAGCCTGGCCTTAAACACCTCCAATGATGGGGCCTCCACCACCTTCCTGGGCAACCCGTTCCAGGCTCTCACCAATATCACACTGAAGAACTTCCTCCTCACATCCACTCTA
>VXBP01003773.1:1229-20984 GCA_013400115.1 Rhinopomastus cyanomelas
GTCATCATCCATCCACCTGGTTACGCCCTCATCAAAGGCTATCAGGTTGGTCAAGAATGACTTTCCCTTTGTAAAGCCATGCTGACTGTTATAATGCCTTAAGGTCTTTCTTCATTCCCCTGAGGCTATGGAATACAGCTTCCTTCCCACTTGTCTGAATGATCAGCAATGGGTTATAGTCAGCTGATCTCACCAGGTTAGGGAGCAATCTATGATGAGGGCCAGCTCTGCATACTGGACCCTCAGTCTCTTGCAGGAGGGAGTCTCAAATAACTAGAACCCTTCTCTTCTTTGTGGAGGAGGTCATTGTAGTACTGGAAGCCTTCGTGGATTTCTTCGATTGTGCCAGGACCTTCAGTGTGAGTTCTCTACCCTCTATATCCTTATCAGTTGTCTGCCTTCCAATAGGGGCTTATATCTATTACTTAGTGGCAACTGGCTAGGTGTGCCAGGCAGGGGTGGTAGTCTTTTAAAATCCATTTGTAGAAATTTTAGACAGCAGATACATTGCTTGCATGTGAAAAAAACAATAAAAAGACTGCATGACTTATATTCCAGGGTAATTCAAATATTTTTTTATACTTCTATATCTTTGGACAGCATCACTCACAATTTTTTTTTTTTTATGGTCTTGCTGAATTTTATACCTAAGCAGATGGATGTTGTGCATAAATATTTGTGAATAATTCCTCATCGTGTAAGTGCTCCTCCCAGACCAGTATTTCCTTCCAGCATCTTTTTTTTACAATAGGAAGTCTATTATTTTCCTCTATAATCTGCAAAATACATAAACTCCCAGAATTCTACTTACACAAGCAAAGAAAATTTTTGAAATATCTTAAAAGTGGCAAAATGTGAATAAATCAGCATGAAAATGTACTAAAATTATTGCTATTTTTCAGTATCTTCTAACTGATATGCAATTATAAGAAATATTTGGGGTTTACATTTAAGCAGATATACTTCTTACTGTCATTTTTTCACCCACAACACTAATTTAGTGCATCAGCTTGTGGTTAGCCTTCATCTTTTGTCTTTTGATCTACCCTTCATAAGCCAACGTCCTTATGCATGCTATTAGTAAAAGACTGTTTTCACATCACAAGTGTTACTGCCATTTAGAAAAACAAAAAAAGAAAAAAGTTCTAAACCACAAGTTATTATTCTCCAGTAATTTTCAGTATCTTCTGTGGAACTTTATCCATAAAACACCTTTTATTTTCTTGTGTGATGAGGAAAAGTTGGTCAACTTTCCAAACTATCCAATTTATTTCTCATTTAGCAATGCTGTAGTCAAATATAATTTTGAAATTTTCAGGTTTAGAATATTCACTGTGTATGGAAAACATCTCTTCAATGAGAACACCTAATACCTAGAAATAACCTCAGATTAGTTGCAACACTAAATTTTCGTGTGCTCTAGAACAACAATTAATCTCTAAGTTAAATCAACATAATTACTCTAAACAGAGTTTCAGACACTTCACATTTACAGTGATCTAGCCACCTCAGCTGTCAGAGAATATTACTTAATTGGACATCTAATTAAGAGGTTTTTGCAAATAATATGAGAATTAGAGAGTATATCATCAATTCAGTAAAAATTTTATCTTAAGAAAATTTTCCTGTACAGTTCAAATAACAATTCGTAAGTGATTCTTTTGCTATCTTTTGAAAAGCAGGAGGTTGCAAGCTAAATCTTAAGTGATTGGCATGGTTAATTATTGATGGTGTAAGACAATTCCTTTGACAAGTCTTCCATTTGCTTATAAGTAAGGAACTACAATAACGTATTCCATTTGGTAATTCTATCTTGAATTGTAACAACACATATACAATACTTGACAATGTACAATGTATCTATGTTTAAAGAGATGATTGTATAGCATAAAATGTTTATTTAATAACTGTACTACTGAGTAATCTATAAAGATAATAGATTGTCAGATTGTAAAAGAGTCTTCCCAAAAAAATGAATAGTCTGTCTTTGTTCATGGATATAAATTTGACAAATTTACCCATAGCATTTTAGTGACTGCCAAGATCAATATTCATATTTTTAACAGTGACAAAACAGGTTTTCAAGATTAAGATATCAGTTTGTCTGCATCTGCTGCTACTTGTGACATGTGTTAGCATTGCTTTGAATGTCTCACAGACAATACTTTGACCTAAGATCACATTGTTCAAAATTTTGACTTGCAGTATTTAACTTTGGAGTTCTCAGATCAATATATAGCTCTGAAGACACATTTTTAAGCATTTTGGGAAGACAATCATGCTTCTTTGTTCAGTGATATATTTAGTATAATTAAATTTTTCAGAGTTTTACACTAAATACCCTAATTTTTCACTGTTTTTCTCTACACTCTTAGAAAAACTGTTGAATGCTTTGATGGAATTAAAAATTTCTTTTTTAAAAAGGCTGACACTTAAAATTTTACTTTTTACTTTTTGTATGTGATACCAACTATTATCTTATACAGCTCAAGGAACTGAGACAGGAAGAAAGGGAGTGAATAACTGTTTTCCAAACAGCATTTCATAGTTCATTGAAAGATTTGGAAAATTAAAATTCAAGAAAAAGTAAATTTAAAATGGTAGAATACGGTTCTTCAGACTAGTAACTTCAGTCAAAAGACTGTGCAAATTAAACAGTTTTTAAATAGGTTTTCTTTTTTTCGTAACTTTTTTGACAATTTTGAAATTCAGATAATTATTTTTTTAAATTTTAATATCAAAAACTTCTTCACACTACTTTAATGAACCTTCTAAAAAGATTAACAGTTGTTTATAGTTTAAAAATTAGGCTCCTCCTGACTGGTGTTTGTTTTAGTGTAGAAGACTTCTAGCTAAACATGCACAGATGCTTGTAGTTAGCAAATCAATATCAGTGTCTAATGCACAGTAATTGAAGGAAATGACTCTACTCAAATTGTTATTGCATTCTTCATAAGGACTGAGTCCTGTCACAGTATGCTCAGCATAAGCACTTGTTTCAGATAAGTTGATCTCTTTCAGAAAAAGAGAGCAGTTAAAGACAATGAAGAAGTAAATATTGAATCATTAACAGATCATAGTCCCAGTCAAATGCTCCATTTCTTGAGCCACACAATGCTGTGTCTTCTACACTAGTCAATAACAATCACACTTGGAAATATACCAAGTCAGTAAAATGCGAAATTTAGTATAGATAAAGATCTACAGGCAACAAAAAATTAGCTTTAGGTTTGTGATGTAGCATATTGTAACTATGACTGCTTGAAGTATTTTTCTATAATTTACCTAGTTTTTTCCAGAGAAAATATGCGTTTAGCATCCACAAGTTTGATAAAAGGTCAGATAAGTAGAAACAACACACTGGCATGTGGAAACATTTCAGTTCTTCCTTAAGAGGATTCCTCCTTAAGGGCACCGGATGACTGGCAAACCATATCCAGGAAGTGCGTGGCTGGAGGAACTTTTCTTAATTGGTTCCAGGGTTAATCTGTGGTGTAGTTAGAAATTCTGTTATCTCAAACTAAATTCCTTGCATAGTTCCTCACATAAAACATACAGAGAAATCAGGCATGCGTGGTCTGGAGACCTATCACCTAATGCCACCAATGCACCAAGCACCAATCCTGAGTTTGTTTATAATTGACGTTGTGAGCTAATAAAGAGGCGGCTCTGTCCCCGAAGTCAGTCAGACCACAGATCACAGATGACTTCGGACAACGATGGTGCCTCCACTGCTTTCACCACACAGCTGTCTCCTCTGCTGCTTCCCATTGCAGCAACCCCTGGAACCCCTCATCAGTGGATTCCAACATCTGGTGACTCTTGTGCCTACAGGCTGGAGAAGCCAGGTGCACACCGAATTTCAGCAGGATACCTGCTCCCTTATCGTAGGCATGGGGAGAGGTTTGTCATCTCAGCAGAGGTCTCACGCGCAAGAGCTGTTCACAATTATTAAGCAGCACTGTTGTACAGCTGTGTCCCTTAGCGAGATCGAATACCTCATAGAAGTAATTGCACAGCAATGTGCTTGGTATCCTGAAGCAGGAATGCTGCGGCTGGATGATTGATTAAAAATAGGTACTCAGCTCTATTCTAAGCCCCGAACCACTGTTCAGTATCTACTGCTTTGGCAGCGATATAAAGAGGCTTTGGAAAAACTAGGTCCAGAGGCACCCTCCAAAGCTCTATCCCTCATTGCTCCCGTGGTTGCCCTGCTTCCCTATCCCCAGTTAATGCCTCCGGCAGCACTCCCCGAGGGCCCGAAAGCAGCTCCTCCACAAGAAATGGCCTTAGCGATACCATCCGAGGAGTTAACGAGCTCCTTAGCAGTACCATCTGAGGAGCTAACGAGTTCCCTTGATCCCCCTCCTCCCCCTCCTAATTATAGCTTGAGGAGAAGCTTCAGCAGAATTCATGCAGCTTTTGAGATAGAAAGAAGAAAGGGTACGTTATCTGATGAGGAGCTGGCAAAAGTCATGAAACATTTTCCTGCAGCATTTCCAATTACTTACGAACAGCCAGATGCTGCCGGGAATCAGGAGGTAATTTGGCAAAACCTTCCATACGGTGTAGTTAGAGAAATCCACAAAGCAGTCAAAGAATGGGGCATTAGATCAAATTTTGTGCTGGGACTGTTAGAGGGTCTAGGCAATGCATATACCATGCTGCCAGGTGATTGGAAAGATCTGTTTAGAATGATTCTTAACCCTGCTCAATATGTTGTTTGGGACAGCGAATATCGAAAAGAATCTCTAAAAACTGCTCAGGTTTCTGGAGGTGCAATCACCCTGGATCAGCTTTATGGGAGCGGTCCATTCGCAGGGTTAGAGCAGCAGATGTAGCTGCCGTTTGCTATTTTTAGAATAGTTACACAGTGTGTGGGCAGAGCCTTCCAGCATGTCCCAGTTACAGGGAAGCCCTTAAAATCTTTTACTTCAACCAGACAGGGCCCAGACGAACCTTATCATCAATTTATTGATGGCTTAAAAGAGGCAATCCAAAGGCAAATTGATAATGATGATGCTAGGGGTGAGCTTTTGAAAAGATTGGCANTCAATGCCACATACATAAACATGGGGGAAACTAGATAACAGGCAGGCACCCAGCCCAGGAACAAAGGGTGCAGTCGATGCTATATCAATTAACAATGCATGATACACCAGCTGCCACAAGGAGCACAAGTATCTACTTGATTAATGCAGAAACCAAAGACAGTGCACTCCCGGGGGAAGTAGTTTTAATGCCAACACAAATTAAAGAGCCGCTTCTCCACAACACAGCGGGATTAATACTATCTCGTTATTCTGCGGCCAAACAGGGTATTCGGGTAGTACCAGGGGTGATTGATTCTGATTATCAGGGAATTATATATGTTCAATTCTGGAGTCACTTACCGCTTTCTTTAAAATCAGGAAATGCATGGGCTCAATTGATCATTGTTCCTTATGAATTAACAGCAGAAGGTAAAGATAAGGTAAGTAAAGGAGGTTTTGGGTCTACCAGGATGACATTAACAAACCATCTTGATGCAGGAGAAGCCTTTCATCCCCACATTGCAGCTATGATACAGTATATCCAAGAAAGGAAACCAAGAAGAACATATCTTTTGAATGGCAGAGAGTTTGAGGGGATATTTGATTCAGGTGCTGATATATCTGTCATTTCAGAATGACTCTGGCCTCCTGAGTGGCCCACGGACCCACCGCCGGCCATGTGGGGAGTGGGCAGGCCTCAAGCATCTCGCCAGAGCTGAAACTGGATCTCGGTAAAAGCGGTAGGGGGAACAAAACCTGCTGAAATTAAGCCTGTTATATTGGATGTGTCAATCAACTTGTGGGGCTGAGATTTGCTTACTGAGTTTGACACTGTCTTAAGAATAAATGATTAAGCATACTGCCTTACCCTTGACCTGGAAAAAGGCAGATCCAGTATGGATAGATCAGTGGCCTCTTCCAAAGGAAAAACTTCAGGCTTTGAAACAATTACCAAAAGAACAAACGTCAGCAGGGCACATTGAAACATCCACCAGTCCTTATAACACTCCAGTATTTGTCATCAGAAAGAAATCAGGAAAATGGAGATTATTAAATGACCTACAGGCCATAAATACAATAATTGAACCAATGGGGCCGCTACAGTCCGAATCCAAATCCAAATTTGATTCCTCACAATTATCAAATGATGGTTATGGATTTAAAAGACTGTTTCTTTACAATTCCTTTGCAACCACAGGATCGTAAGTATTTTGCATTCACAGTCCCTGTGGAAAATAATTCACAACCCACTAAACGTTACCAATGGAAAGTCCTGCCTCAAGGGATGTTAAATAGTCCTATGCTTTGTCAATATTATGTGAGTCAGGCCTTGGAGCCATTTAGACATCAACATCCCACAGCTATTCTTTATCATTATATGGATGACAACTTATTGGCTGGAAAAACCATAAGGCAGGAGTGGGAAAAAGATTTGATCACTGCATTGGCAAAATTTGGATTACAAATTGCTCCAGAGAAAGTTCAAAGACAGGAGCCATTCAATTATTTGGGGCACAAGGTCCTACAAACCTATGCTGCTCCTACTCAAGCAAACATTAGGTTACCCTCTAGCACTATATATGTAGCCTTACAGCAATTGTTAGGGACAATATACTGGCTCCGTCCTTAATGTAAATTAACCACGGAAGAGCTACTGCCATTGTTTGAAGCACTGAAATTGGGCAAGAATCCTGCAGACAAGATTTGCCTCACTCAGGAACATTATGACACCTTGCAGCTAGTCAACGATCGCTTAAAAGAGATATGGGTGGAGAGACAAACAACCACTGCAAGTCATCATACTTCGAGGCAGCAAACAACCATATGCAGTCATAGCACAAGAGGGCACATATCCTAATAAACTTTATATATTAGAATGGCTGTATCTGAGTCATGGGCCAGGTAATACAATTTCTTCACAACCATCGATGTATGTCAACTTGATTATTAAAGCTAGAGAGAGAACTAGAGCCTTAATGGCTCAAGACCCCATGGCATTGCTAGTTCCTCTAAAGTTACATACATGGGAACATGTGGTATCATTGTCCTCTGAACTGCAGGTTGCCCTCGCAGACTTTGTAGGACAGGTAAAATAACACATTCCATCAGATCCAAGACTTCAATGCTTATCACAACTTGACATTGAAGGTAGAGAGCTGCAATTGCTTACACTTCTACAGGATGTGCTCACGGTCTATACTGATGGTGGTCCTAAAAGAGGAGTAGTGACTTGGAAGGAACAACAGGAGTGGAAAATGATGTTCACTCTGCCACAAACCTCACCACAACAAGCGGAACTAGCAGCGATAATCACGGCCTTTCGAAATTTTTCACAGCCCATAAATTTGATAACAGATAGCTTGCATGTGGCTAATGTAGTTAGAGCCCTACCTGGAAACAATGTGACACCCACAATTGATTCAAATTTGTTAAGTTTGTTTATCACATTGCAGATGCTGTTAGCACGTAGAACATCTGCTTATTTCATTGCACACATTCGAAATCATCAGCCCCTTCCAGGAGAAATTACACAAGGGAATGCAATGGCAGACCAGTCTCTTAAAGCACTGATGGTCACATCAGCGACACCTTGGGAGAGTCATTCTTTTCATCATCAAAATGCCAAGGCTCTGGTAAAGCAATTTGGTATTTACATGTCAGAGGCTACGGCTATAATCCAACAGTGTCCTCAATATGCTCAAGTTCACACTGCCCCTGACACTGGAGTCAATCCTCGCGGCCTAACAGCCAATGAGCTCTGGCAAATGGATGTCGCTCAGTTCTTGCCATTCGCTCCCTGAGAGTATCTCCATGTCACTGTAGATACATTCTCAGGTTATATTTGGGCTACCCCCCAGAAGGGAGAAAAGACCAAACACGTTCAAAACCATCTCATACGTTGGTTTGCAATCATGGGAGTTCCAAAATAACTCAAAACTGTTAATGGCTCAGCTTATTGCAGTGTGGACTTTACACGCTTTTGTGAGGCTTGAAGTATTGTACACATATTTGGCATTCCATACAACTCTAATGGGCAGGCAATGGTAGAACGCACTAATAGAATGCTTAAGGAGCACCTTTGCAAACACAAACAGAAGTCAGGAGTACCTGTGGGATTAGGACCTCATCAAGAGTGGCTAGCAAAAGTACACTTTACAATCAATCATTTGAACATCTTAGCATCTTCTAACATTTCACGATTGCAAAAACATTTTCAAACTACACAAGTACTTCCTGCTCCAAAAGTCATGTCTAAACAATTGCCTAACCCTATCTGGCAAGGCCCTGTCCCTCTGATAACCTGCGAACATGGCTATGCTGCTGTGCTTACTTCTACAGGTCTTTTGCGTGTTCCTGAGTGTTGTGTACACCCTTGGAAAGAACATGACGTGGCACCAGGGACTGGAGAACCACTTTCCAGGGTTCACACTGCAGCTCTGTGATAACCTGAACAAAGAAAGAGATTGAGCGAAGAGGCAACATCATAAGCTTACATGGGGACAAATGAAGGACTTATCTGACCAAGCACAATAACTTATGATCCAGCAAGAAGTTGAGCCTACTCCAGAAATCGTCCTGGTGGCAACATTTTCTTGTTTGAATGCAAACTCTTTGACTATTTTGATATGTGTGCTTTTGTTGTGTATCTTTTCTCCAGTTGCTACAGAGCAATCCTTGACTACCCGAGATGGAGTTCTAGAACAAGGATTTTGGGAGAAAGACTCTTACATTTGCAATGTGAACACTATTTCCAAATTAGCAGATAAGACTGATTGTGGGACTTGGTATGCACTTGATATTGTCTTCGCCTCCAAAGGAGACGTGTGTGCCTTAATCCATCCTTATTGTGGTAGGTACGTTAATGGTTACAGAGCTAATATAATTTTTATCATCATGGAGAATGTGGCAACATCTAACCTCATTGAATCTAACATTCAGCAATGTCCTTGGCAATGGCTCTGGTCTTGGCATCCAGACTTATCTCGGGTGAAAACACTAATTTTGTTGTTGTAATAAGTGTCATTGGCTTAGTTATGTTAAGTTGCTTATTCAATGTGTACCCAACCTAATGCTTCACCCCCTCCATGACTCACCAGGCCTGAAATCATGTATGCTTGTAGATTGCCTGTCAATAAAGCATGCTTTATTGACATGAAAAAAACAAAAAAGGGGAGATGTGGGAGCATTTCAGTTCTTCCTTAAGAGGATTCCTCCTTAAGTGCACCGGATGACTGGCAAACCATATCCAGGAAGTGTGTGGCTGGAGGAACTTTTCTTAATTGGTTCCAGGGTTAATCTGTGGCGTAGTTAGAAATTCTGTTATCTCAAACTAAATTCCTTGCATAGTTCCTCACATAAAACATACAGAGAAATCAGGCATGCGTGGTCTGGAGACCTATCACCTAATGCCACCAACGCACCAAGCACCAATCCTGAGTTTGTTTATAATTGACGTTGCGAGCTAATAAAAAGGAGGCTCTGTCCCCGAAGTCAGTCAGACCACAGATCACAGACGACTTCGGACAACGATGGTGCCTCTACTGCTTTCACTACACAGCTGTCTCCTCTGCTGCTTTCCGTTGCGGCGTTGGCAACCCCTGGACCCCCTCATCACTGAATTCCAACTCTGGCAAAACTAAACACCAATACCACAAAAAATTATCTCAGTCCTTCCACAGGTTTTATAAAAAATGATGAAGAAGATAGAGTCAGCCAACTGCTGTAACAGACAGAAAATTCACAAAAGTTCCCAGCTACATGATTTATTTCAGAGTAACAGGATTACTGAATACCTTTGGGCTGACAGATGCACAAAACCTTCCATAAAGCCATTTGTCACTCCTAGGTTGTCACATTAAAATTATCTGAAATACAAGAACAGCATGAGGAGTAATGGATAAACATGCTACAGAGATATATTTAGTTAAGTGTTATATCCTCATCAATGATTTTCTGGCAATAGGAACACTGAACACAGGGCATTTGAGTTAAGATCAGATTAGCTACCCAGACTGTGATTTCTGTAGCATGTGACTCAGTATGGCTACTCCTCTGATATAGTCCAACTAACAGGAGTCTCTTAAAAGAAAACAAATCTAAACACTAATGTAAAATTTTCTTTCATCAACATTTTAATTTTTGTATCATGTAAGGTTTGTTTACCTGCAATGAAGCATAAAGATACCTGGACAGGCTGCATATTAAGCTAGATGAGGTCCTGGAGCACCTCTATCCTGTGCCAGCTGAATTTCTCCTAAGCCTTTAGTAAAGCACTAAATAAAGTCAGCTGAAGCATTTCTTACTTACTAGTCAACACAGACTTATTCAAATGGCAGAGCAGAAGATGCTAAACCAGACTGGGTCCTCCTCCAGTCTCTTCAGCTGTGTCAGTGTCTGCAAGAGGTGACGGCAATGTGTAGCTGCATTGTATTCAGCAAGGTTCCATCAAATCTCTCAGTTCCACCTCAACACCAGAATTGAGGAACAGCTCTGCAGTCTCTGGCTGAAATACAATAGTGCAATCAGGGAAGAACCATGTCACCATTCTTTAAAGTTAACAGTAACGTAAAGCAGTTATGCAAGGAAGAATGTAAATTTAGTCATTAACATTCTGAGGAACTGGCCTTCCTAAAAACATTTCTAGCTTTAAAACTTATTTCAAGAAAATTTTAAAATACCACAGAATTCACTTATTCTACACTTATTCTAAGAATGGCCTCTGTGTTACCTGGGGTTTTTTTGTGGTTTTTTTTTTTTTTTCCTAGCTTTCTTTAAGGGGATCACAGAATCACAGAATGTCTTTGATTGGAAGAGACCTTTAAGATCATTTAGTCCAACCTTCAATCACGCGCTGACAGGTCACCCCTAAACCATGTCACTCAGTGCTATGTTTATCTGCTTTTTAAATACCTCTAGGGATAGTGACTTTACAACTGTCCTGGGAAGCCTATTCCAATGTTTGGTAATATTTTCCACGAATGAATGGACCTTCTGAAGAAGCCATTATCTTAACAGTAAAAGTAGGTACAAATCTTTCCAAGATTTTTACCATCTGTCATTTCAGAAACAAGTCTCCTTCCTGCTCCCTCTGCCTATTACCCTTAATAATGAGGAGCATTACAGAAGGTTAGTAAAACATTGAAAAGGATGTGAACTTTTTTCTCTGTGATTTAAACCAAGAAAACTTTGTCATTGCATTGGCTTTCCAGAGAGAAACTGGTAATTTTAGTCTTTAAATTGTCAAGTTTTAGTATTATTTAATGCACACAAATAGTCTTTTTTTTTTTGCTTGTCAGTTCACAAAGTTTTTGGCTTTGTTGTAAATGCAGGTATTCAAATGTACTTGCCTTTTCCACAATTTTCAGTTCAGTTTATAAAAGCCATGATAATTTGGCCTGATCTTTTTTCTAAAACTGTTGATATTAAAGGCATTTCTGTTGAGTGTGTAAATTTAATATATGCAACAGAACACATCTTTATTTAAAAAAATAACCCAAGCATAACATGTTTATTTTTGTATTTTCAAACATTCCTTTCAAAAAGTAAACCAGAAATTTAATGATGATATTCCTTTTAGAGTGTTTTAGCTAAGAGGTACTAAGCTAAAGTGATATTGTGGTGTATTTTTACTAACATTTTAAATAATACTTTTTTTTTTATTTGTAAGCCACCCTTCCATTTATTATTTGCTTCCCAAATCCACTAAAGGAAGTTTATTTGTAAACATGCTTTAAAACAAAGGTGCATTTTTAAGAAACATGCTCTGAAAATGTCATTAACTGAGAAATACATTGAGAGGTTCATAGGGAGATTTTTATATGTAATTTTATAAATATCTGGAAGAAAAACTGATAATAGTGAGAAACAAAAGAAATCATACTTCTTTGTGAAACAAGTTTGTAGTATTTGTAAGTAGTGTAATCTTTCAGAACTCACTTCTAACCATTTCTTCATTTAAGGGACAATTTTAGATTTTAGAACTTCTGATTATAGCAGAAAAATACTAAAAGTTGTTTGTTGTTCTTCCCTGACAAATAATGAGACCAGACTTTTGTATTGCATAAGCCATTTTGTAACTTATGTGACAGCAAACATTCTTAATTATCAACCACTGAAGAAGAGATTCTTTCAGTCACAGCATTACATTGTTCTGTTGTGAAAAACTTCATTGTTCTGTTGTTCCACATTTACCTCACTACGGGAAGGTAATTACATGTTCATTTTGACTGCTAGGAGATAATAATTTCTCTTGCCGGGCTTTCCATCCCCCCTACTTCTTTGACAATGAGTGAGAAGGCTTATTTACAAATACACCTTAGCGAGTATGGTGGCATTGGGTTGATAGTTGGACTTGACGTCACTTGGGAGGTCTCTTCCAGCCTTTATGAATCTATGATTCTATTTCACTAGCTAGATCATACAGTATGAAATTTGTGGGAAAATAGGTGCACTTACCATACAAAAAAAATATCTCTTTCCATTCTACTACTTGGTCACACAAAGTAACTCTAGCTCCTCTCCCTTTTAGAATCATAGAAACATAGAATCATAGAATTATTAAGGATTGGAAAAGACCTCAAAAGATCATCTAGTCTAATCTCACTGACACACCAGGATCACCCAGACCAAGTCAATCAGGGTTACAAGGGACCACAGGATCATCCAGTTCCAACTCCCCTGCCATGGGCAGGGACTACACCCTGGACCAGGCTGGCCAGAGCCCCATCCAACCTGGCCTCAAACACCTCCAAGGACAGGGCCTCCACCATCTCCCTGGGCAACCCATTCCAGGCTCTCACCACTCTCACAGTGAAGAACTTCCTCCTCATGTCAACTCTAAATCTAACCACCTCCAACTTTGCTCCATTCCCCCTAGTTCTGTCACTACTTGATAACCTAAAAAGTCACTTCCTAGCCTTTTTGTTGGCCCCCTACAGACACTGGAAGGCCACAATAAGGTCACCTGGGAGCTTCCTCTTCTCCAGACTCAATAGCCCCAACTCTCTCAGTCTGGCCTCATAGGATAGGTGCTCCAGCCCTCTGATCATCCTCATGGCCATTCTGTGCACTCGCTTCAGCACATCCACATCCTTCTTCTAATAAGGGCTCCAGAACTGGAAGCAGTACTTCAGGTGGGGCCACACTAGAGTGGAGTAGAAGAGGAGAATCACCTCCCTCGACCTGCTGGCCACACTTCTCTTGATGCAGCCCAGGATCACGTTTGCCTTCTGAGGTGCAAGTGCACACTGCTGGCTCATGTTGAGTTTTTCATCCACAAGCACCCCCAAGTCCCTCTCCTCAGGGCTACTCTGCAGCCAGTCACTGACCAGCCTGTATTTGTGCTTAGGATTGCCTCAACCCAGATGCAGGACCTTACACTTGGTCTTGTTGAACCCCATCAGGTTGGCTTGTGCCCAGCTCTCCTGTCCAGGTCCCTCTGGATCGCGTTCCTGCCTTCCAGCATTTCTGCTGTACCACAGAGCTTGGTACTGTCAGCAAACTGCCGAGGGTGCACTCAGTGCCTCTGTCCATGTCACCAACAAAGATGTTGAACAAGACTGATCCCAGGACTGATCCCTCAGGGACTCTGCTTGTCACTGGCCTCCACTTTGACATGCATCCGTCAACAACCATTCTCTGGGAGCAACCATCAAGCCAGTTCTTTACCCATCTAGTGGTCCACCCATCAAAGCCATGTTCCACCAGCTTGGAGACCAGAATGTGATGCGAAACAATGTCAAAGGCTTTGCTCAGGCCCTCATCCTCATCAGTCGCCCACCCCTCATCCATTAATGTTGTGACCTGTTCATAGATGGTCACCAGGTTTGTCAGGAAGGATTTGCTCTTGGTGACACCATGCTGCTTGTACCCAATCCCCTTTTCACTATTTTCCTGGCTCAGCAGAGCCTTCAGGAGGATCTGCTCCATGATCTTATCAGCCACAGAGGTGAGACTGACTGGACTGTAGTTCCTTGGGTCCTCCTTCCTACCCTTTCTGAAAATAGGAATTATGTTTCCCCTTTTCCAGTCGGTGGGGGATTCACCAGACCACCATGACTTTTGGAATACAATAGAGAAGGGTTTAGTAACCTCATCTGCCAGTTCTCTCAGTACGCATGGCTGTATCCCATCTGGTCCCATGGACTTGAACACTTGCAGGTTCTTCAGGTGATCACAAACCTGATCTGCACTTATGATGGGCAGTTCTTCCTTGCAGTCCCTGCTGTTATTTTCCATGACTCCAGGAGTCTGTCTGGAGGCTTTTGCAGTGAAGACTGACGTAAAGTAGTAATTGAGAACCTCAGTAGTAATTGAGAACCTCAGTCTTTTCCATGTCACTTGTGACCACATCACCTATTTCTTTTTCTGAAGGCACCCACACATTCCCTAGTCTACTTTTTACCATTCATATACCTGTAGAAATTCTTGGTGTTCCCTTTGACATCCCTGGCTAAGTTCAATTCAAACTGTGCCTTGGCCTTTCTAACGAGATCTCTAGATGTTTGGGCAGCTTCTTTATATACCCTCCATTCCAGATGTCCTCCCATCCACTTCCTGTAGAGTTTCTTTTTATGTGACAACATGTCCAGGAGCTCCTTGCTCAGAGATGCAGGCCTCCTAGCATTCTTCCCTGCTTTCCTCTTTGTTGGTATACATTGCTCCTGGACACAGAGGAGGTGATCCTTGAATACTAATAACTGTCACAGTATCACAGTATTACCAAGGTTGGAAGAGACCTCATAGATCATCAAGTCCAACCTGTTACCACAGAGCTCAAGGCTAGACCATGGCACCAAGTGTCACATCCAATTGTGCCTTGAACAAGAACTCCAGAGTTGGCGAGTCCACCACCTCCATGGGCAGGCCATTCCAGTGGCCAATGACTCTCTCTCTCTGTCCTAGGCCTCTTTTCCCTCAAGGGCTTCATCCCATGATATTTTGGCCAGCAGATCCCTGAAGCGATCAAAGTCTGAATGCCTGTAGCGGGTTGAAACTCAAAGTGCTTTGCTCCCAGGTTTTCAGCCCCAATTTTGTGGTGGGTTCAGGACCACAATTCAATATAAAAGAAAGGAAAGCAAAGCAGTGAGGTCTCGATGACATCTTGGATAAAATTTACCAGACAATTGATGGCTTAGAGAAACTGCAGAAAGATTTATTAACACTATAACTACATACAGAATGGGAGAAAAGGTTACGCAAGTCGGTGCACACAAACTAGAAACAGCATCATAAATGCCATCATACAATCTGAGAAAACTATAATGGGAGGTCACTATAGTTTGGGCTTTGGTTCTTCTTTCACTTTAGAGACCTGGGAGAGACAGAGCATGTCAGTCCGGGATGGCCTGACTTTCTCAGAGCCCATAGCTGCATCCTTCAGTGCAGCAGACATGCATCTCAATGCTCACGGGATGGCCTGACTTTCTCAGCACCCACAACTGCATCGCTCAGTGCAGCCGCATGCATTTCAGGGTAGCTTCTCCAGCTCAATGATTTTGGGATGGCCTGACTTTCTCAGCACCCACACCTGCAACCCTCGGTGCATGCGTTTCAAAGGACCCAGTCTCTGTCTTTCGGATCCAAGGTTTAAGGATTCCCGAGTCCTTCTGCTTTCCTCAGCCAAGCACAAAGGAGCTCTCCCCCAGACTTAAGTGCTGTCAGTCTTTTCTCAGTGGCAGAAATGACAAAAAGCGTCTCCTCCTGCTGATCACTCTTTCCAAAATGACGGCGGCCCAGTCATAGGGCTCCAGCCACATGCGGGGTCCAAAATGGAGATTGACCGCATGGCTGCGTCAGCAGGGCCGCACACCCCCACACTCCACATGTGGCCAAGAGGTTCTTCCAAAGATCCTCTCCTCTCCCTCTCCTGTCTCAGCTCCAGGGGGAAGAGGAGTAGCCCAGCTCACCGATGTTGAAGGCCGTCCGTGGTGGAGGAGTCGTGATGGCAAATCTGCAGCAGTCTTGCTTCTCCAGTCCGAGTGTGGTGTGGCGGCGAGCATCGGTGGACTTCGGATCCAGCGCGCTGCTTTGGGTGCGGGGCGTTGCTTCGGGTTCAGGCCCTGGCGGCGTCCGCAGCTTTCTTCGGTCCGGGGCAGCAGTGCGGCGGCAGAGAAGCCGCGATGCGGCGGGACCGCGCACCCGCGGCAAGTTGCGGCCGGGGTCGCTTCCGGACGGCGCAGCGGCAGATGCACACCAGCAGTGGAGTCAGGCCAGGGCCACGGCTGGTTCAGAAACCGCGGCAGGTCGCAGCTGCTTTGACAAACAAAGACCCTGCTCTGGTTTATATAGGCTGCCCTAGCCAGCCTTTCCAAGGCAGGTGCCAGGACAAAGCCTTCTGGGGAAGGGTCCTGGGACCTGTGCAACTGGAGACAGGTCCCCCAGGAAACAACACAACTTTTCTTCCTAATGAAAGCACCTCTGAAAATTCTGGCACTTCTCAAACTGCAACAACGCCTAAAGTCCAGGGTTGTAAGCTTAGAAAACTTGCTCCTGGTTGCCCTGAGGATCTGAAATTCCGCTGCTTCATGGTCACTGCAGTCAAGGCTGTCTCTGAGCCTCACATTGGTCACCAGCCCTTCCCTGTCGGTGACAACAAGGTCCAACATAGCACCTTTTCTTGTTGATTGCTCCATCATTTGGAGGAAGATGTTATCATCTATGCAATCCAAGAACAAACTGGATTGCTGGTGCCTTGCTGTATTTTCTCTCCAGCAGATGTCAGGGTGGTTGAGATCCCCCATGACGACCAGAGCCTGGGACTTGGAAGCCACTTCTATTTGCCTGTGAAGGGCCTCATCTGCTTGCTTCTGCTGGTCAGGTGGCCTATAGCAGACCCTTACAGTGACATCACCCTCCCCTGTCTTCCCTTTAATTATAACCCACACACCCTCATCCAGCTCAGCATCCTGCCCCAGGTGGAGCTCCACTGATTCCAGCTGCTCACTGATATAGAGGGCAACACCTCCTCCTCTCCTTCCCTGCCTATCCTTCCTAAAGAGCTTGAACCCATCTATTCCTGCATTCCAGTTGTGGCAATCATCCCACCAAGTTTCAGTAACAGCCACGATGTCATGGCATCCCAGCAGCACAGTGGCCCTTCATTCATCCTGTTTGTTGCCCAAGCTCTGTGCATTTGCATAGAGGCACTTCAGCTGGGCTGGCCCTGTCCTCCTCTTGTACCAATTCCCCTTGATTTCCACAGACTGTCCTGGTGCATCATCCCTGGCTTGCCCCAGGGCAAGTTGAGGGCTCTCATTGGCTCTCCATCCCTCTGCCACTTGTGAGCTTCTCCATTGTGTATCACCAGCCACCAGGAGAGTATTTGCCCCTCCCACTTTCCAGCCCAGTTAAAAGTCCTATAAATGAGGCCTGCCAATTCCTGCCCCAGGATCCTTTTCCCCATCTGCGACAAGTGCATCCCATTGGTTGTTTGGAGTTCTGGTGCCTTGTAAATGGAGCCATGATTATAGAATCCAAACCCCCGTTGATGACACCAATTCTGTAGCCTTGCATTGAGGTGGTGGTTCTTCCTAAATGTTCCCTTGGCCATCGCTGATCTTAGAGGCACAGAGGAGGACAGAATTTGAGCTCCTGATCTTTTCAGCAGTTGGCCTAATGTCCTGAAATCTCTCTTAATTCATCATGGGCCTCTCATTGTTGCATCATCACTACCCACTGGAAAGACCGGAAGTGGGTAGTAGTGTGGTAGGTTTAGCACTGGAAATAAAGCCCAATAGTCTAGGAAAGACTCTTCACAGACTAGATGATGTGCAAAAGTGAACAAACAAGATCGTAATCATTGCGTAAACAGAAGAAACATGGTATTAAGATGCCACCCTGTGATGCCATCTGTCTTCAGTACCCAAAGCAGTGTGTATACCTTTCTGAGTTGGCACAAGTAAATCAGTACAGAAAGTATAAAGCCTTTCATTTCTATGTCCTGAAGTGAAGAGTTTTTACCTTTCTTTAGGGACTGCTGAGATACTTTCTCGTCAGATTGTAAAATACAGCAAATAATATGGAGGAGCTAAAATAAGTGCATTGAGACATTCCCCTGGAGAAAAAATCCCAAGATTTTCTCATCTGTATCATAATTTAAATATGCATGCATGCACTTTTCCTGTGCAGAATGACTCAGTGCATTAAAACAAGGAGAGAGATATCAAAGCAGAAGTTACAGATTCCAGATATAATGCATTGATTCTGCTTTAATTTCTAGTAGTATACAAATAGTAAAAGTCAATAGGGACTGTTCTAGAAAGCTCTCTCTGGTACTCATGGATATAAAAGTCACAGAACTGCACTGATTGAAAAAGAGTCGAGCTACCACCAAGCATACTGCTAAGACCTTCTTGCTAATTTTCTCTTTTTTTGGAAACAATATTACTATGGGGCAAGCAAGTTATTTATTTGAAAAGTAGCAGTTAGTGTGGTGCAGTGAGGAATAAACAAATCAAGTTCACAAATATTTAAACAAAGAGAAAATTTGGTCTCAGATTTTTTATCTGGTAAAGACCCTGTGCCCACCTTACAAATAACATATGTAGAAATATTTGTTTTCGTAATAATGCCAGGATGAATGCTTGTTTGAAAAACAGTGGTTCTACAAGACACTAAAACAGTGACACTGGTTAGACCAAAGGGCTGAGTAACAGCCTTTTTCTCTCTTACAATCCTCCATAGCAGATATCAACGAAAAGGAATAAAAAGATGGTGATTTCAGACTTTGATTCATCACAAGCAAGATGGCTCAAACAATTGTAAGCAAAAATAAGATAATTTGAGAGCTGCTAATGGGGGAAGTCTACACCTGGCAGTACAGATCAGCACCCTGCAGCAGGTAGGCCCCAGAGCTATGCCAACCTACCTGCAAAACTAAGTTTAAGTACCGCGATCATGGGGATATGCTGTCTCTCTAAAGGACTGACTGGCCGCTGCATTGTCTGAGACTCTGAGAACAAAGACATGAAGTGGTGGTGGGGAAGAAAAACACCTCTGGTAGCAGGGATAAAAGGAAGGATTTGAATGGTACAGGAAGACCCTCATCTGCAGTTAGGATGACTGACAAAAATCGTAGAATCATAGAATCATTACGGATTGGAAGGGACCTCGAAAGATCATCTGGTCAAATCCACCTGACACAGCAGGATCACCTACACCAAGTCACACAGGAACACATCCAGGTGGGTCTTAAACATCTCCAGTGAAGGAGACTCCACAACCATCCTGGGCAGCCGTGCTCCGCCACCCTCACTGTGAAGAAGTTCCTTCTCAGGTTGAAGTGGAACCTTCTATGTTCCTGCTTAAAACCACTACATCTCGTCTTGTCACTAGATGACACTGAGAATATCCTGCTCCATCCTTCTGACACCCACCATTCAAATATTTACAGACATTAATGAGGTCACCCCTCAGTCTCCTCTTCTCCAGGCTAAAGATATCCAGCTCCCTCAGCCTCTCCTCAGAAGGGAGGTGTTCCACTTCCTTTATCATCCTCGTTCCCCTAAGCTGGACTGCCTCCAGCAGCTCCACATCCCTCTTGTACTCAGAGGCTCAGAACTGGACACAAGACTCCAGGTGTGGTCTCACTAGGGCAGAGTAGAGGGGGAGAAGAACCTCTCTTGATCTGATAAACATCCTCCTTCTGATTCGCCCCAGGATGCTGCTGGCCCTCTTGGACACAAAACCACACTGCTGGCTCATGGTCATTCTGCTGTCCACC
>VXBP01003784.1:0-17860 GCA_013400115.1 Rhinopomastus cyanomelas
CAACCTTGATAATACTGTGATACTGTGATACCTAGGGCAGGTCATGCAGGAATGCAACCAGGCAGTTTTTGAAATTGCCCAGATAAGGAGATTTCATAGCATCTCTGGGCAGCCTGTTCCAGTGCTTCATCACCTTCACAGTAATGAAGATTTTCATAATGTTGAGGTGGAACCTCTTGTGCTACAACTTGTACCTGTTGCCGTTCATTCTATCACATGGCACCACTGAAAAAAGACTGTCTCCTTCTTGACACCCACTTCAGATATTTACAGAGATTAGTAAGGACCTCTCTCAGCCTTCTCCAATTCAGACCAAACAGCCCTGTTCTGTCAGCCTGTCCTCATAGGAGTTCAAGTCCCTTAATTATCCTTGTGGCCCTCCCTTGGACTCTCTCCAGCAGTTCCCTGTCACTCTTGAACTGGGGAGCCCAGAACTGGACACAGTACTCCAGGTATGGTTGTACTATGGCATGAGAACTTCCCTTGACGTGCTTGGACACACTTTTCTTGGTGCATCCCAAGATACCATTTGCCTTCTTAGCCACAAGGGCACAGTGCTCTCCCATGGATAACTTGCTATCCTCCAGGACTCCAAGGTCTTTTTCCATGGGGTGCATTCCAGCAGGACAACCCCTAAGCTCTACTGGTGCATGGTGTTGTTCCTCCCAGGTGCAGGACTCTACACTTATCTTTGTTGAACTTCATTAGGTTCCCCTTTGCCCAGCTCTCCAGTCTGTCCAGACCTTGCTGAATGGCAGCACAGTCTTTTGGTGAATCAGCCAGTCCTCCCAGTTCTGTATCATCAGCAAACTTGCTGAGGGTACGTTCTGTCCCCTTATCCAGGTTGTTGATGATGTTGAAGATGATGAAGATGGGTCGAGTACCAACCGCTGGCAAACACCACTAGCTAAAGGCTTCCACCTAGACTCTGCGCTGCTAATCACAACCCTCTGAGCTCTGTTTAGCCGGTTCTCAATCACCTCACAGTACAGTCATCTAAGCCACTTTTCCTGAGTTTACCTACAAGGATGTTGTGGGACACAGGGTCAAAAGCCTTGCTGAAGTTATGGCACACATTGTCCCCTGCTCTCCCTTCGTCTACCCATTCAGTCATGCCATCGTAAAAGACTATCACATTAGTTCAAACAAGATTTCCCCTTAGTAAATCTGTACTAGCTACTCCTGATAACCTTCTTTTCTTCCACGTGCTTCCATGGTCATGTTATCAAGTGTTACCGATTGCGCTAATTATAAAGAGGTTTGACATGGTACCATATATCCATCAGCAGAAAGACTTGCGTTATTTGAATACCCTGTTTTGTTTGGTGTGGTTTGCATCCTTGGACCAGGCTATAATTTCTAATTCTGGCTGCTGGAGTGAGGAAATTTTTTAAGGATGTGTGTGACTTGTTTTAGATATCTGCTCTAGAGGCACCCTTAAAGCATTTTGACTTCATTGCCAGGATCAACAGAGAAGGTGCTGGAACAAACTGATGAATTAAATAACAACAAGTTATTCAGACCTGATGGTATTAATCCAGGAGTTGTGAAAGGGCTGAGGAATGAAGTGCCTGAGCTGCTCACTACAGAAATGTTAGGAGTCAGGGGAAGCAGAGTGACAGTCTTTGTATTTACTTTTAAAAACAAACATGAGAGGGGTGCTGAGAAGCACCTCCAAGCCTTACTGTAGGGCAAAAATAACATCTAACTCATTGCAATAATAAACAATGGAAAAGTTATAAATACATCTCCTACACCAATGATATGAAAGAGATGAAGTGGGATATATTCTCCAAAAAATAATTGGAACTCTTTGTTGTGCCAAAATGTTTGGAACGCACAAACAATTGGATTTAAATGAACAGGTTATTTTTTTTTTTAAAAGAAAGGTCAAGGGAGCTTCTCGTCAGAGTAAAAAGTGACCTTCAGCTGCCCATTAAAAATGGATGGGAAAGAGAAAAGGAGAATAGCAAACATTCAGCCTTAAGCCTGGCAGTAGTGTGTTTTGTACTGCATACTAAATCTGGTGTTATTACATTTAGTAATGAGCTGGAAAGCAGGATTGGAGATGATATGTGTGTTCATAGATTTCTTAGGTTATTCAAGACAAGCTGAAGGAAATGGAATGTTTCACCAAACCAAGTAGAAAGCACTGTGCAATGACAAATCAATAAAAAAACACATATGAAAAAGTACTGTAGGTAGGAAAAAAAATGGTGCCATTGAATAACTATCACAGCAAGTAAGTATCCTGAATACCACTGTTGAGACACACTGAAAAAAATCTTCTCCCACGCTGGAATCTGGTCCCCCACTCTTTGCTTATAATTTACTAATTTCTGGTGAAATCTAAGCCTGTATCCTATGACAACAGTTTTCTCTTTGATAACTGTCTTAAGTTGTTCTGCAGAAAGTCTTGAACGTCTGGTATATTTGTAGTCTGTCTGGACTGACCAGTGATCCATGTTCTGCAGTGGCTGACAAATAGCAGTGATAGTGTCCACTGTGATGAGGGTCTGCACTTGTGATTGAGTGTGGTGGTTGGGATACTGTTTCTCTACAGAATCATTCTTAGTGCTGCTGCTGTTGGTTTTGGTGTGGAGTTTGGTTATCAGTGTATTTTTTGGAGACACCCATATAAAATATTTTAAGACATTTACTGTCTCTTGCAGTATCAAAATACTCATTTTTCAACCTGTATTAAAAGAAGCAGGAGAAATTAAATTATTTCTGGAACAGAGAAATTGAGTATTGAAAAGAAATACAGAAGACTTGGTGCTCAGTGGTGTATTAGAAACTCACTATATAAATCTCCTCTGGACAAGGAAAGCTCACTTGTTCTGAGATTCTTAACACAAAAGATCCCTGGTCATGGTATCAAGCTGCAACCTTCAAAAATTCTTCTAGTGATCCGCAAGTTTACTTGTGACCTCTGCAAGGTGCTGTATTATTCTGTGACATTTCTACTCGGGCATCAAATCTGTATTTGCATGAGGACTGGGCACTGCGATTGTAGGCCTTGAGGACTGGCAAACCTGTCTGCCCAGGAAAGACTGAAGCAGGATAAAGACTCGTGAACATCCTTCAGCGATCATGTCAGTGTCCTCAGGCATGGCCTCAATCATTCACTTGCAAGATGAGAGAACTGTTTGGTCTCTGTCCCTCTAGGAAACTCTTCTTTCCAGAGGAGACTGCCAAGGCTAATTAGCCATGCATGGGTTTAAACTGAGGTGTGGTCAATGTCTTTTTTTTGGGGACTTGCGTTAAAGCCACTACTAAATCACTACCTGATTGCTGGTGATGACTTCTGACTGTCTCTGAGCTGAGCTGGATTTGAAATGGTAATGTGGATGACTCAATTCCTATATAGAGGCTCCTTAGCAATCCCATGTTCCCAGATAATATCTTTTCTTGGGAAACTACATCAAACAATTGCCACATACTTCTTTCAGAGTTTCCATTAGTATCAATATATACAGAGGGAGTGTGAAAAGTCCAGTTGTCTGTTATGTCAATGAGATCCCAGTGCTCTGAGTTCCCTCAGATCAGAGAGCTGGTGTGGCCAGCACTAGCTGCCCAGCATCACGCACTTTGTAGGAATTGTCTTCTGCCTTACCCATCTCCCATTGTTTTGATCTTCCTGATGTCCTGTAGGTAGGTATTGGATGGCTTCTTGTCTTCGTTCAAACCTGAGTAGAGATTATTTTTTGTAATATGAAATACTTGTGGACATTGTAATGTTTTCTATGAAATCTTTAGTAAACTTTTCAAAAAAGAGAATTTTACATTTTGATTCTTTGTTTTGTCACTAACACTTGTGATGTCCCTCGCTACGCCTACTTCCTCTAGTTTAGGAAAATATGCAGAATGAAGTACATCCTGCTGACAGCTTGAACCAGTGTTCTGCTAAATCAGAGCTTGAGTGTGTTTTAACCTTGGGGATGCTTACTTTGCATCTTGAGTGCAGGGATCAGTTTTGGTCACAACAGTACCAGAAAGACATCAAGATGCTGGAACAGGTCCAAAACAGGGCAACAACATTGGCAAAGGTTCTGGCTAACAAGCCTTTTGAGGAGCAGCTGAGGTAGCTGGGGCAACTTAGTATCAACAAAAGGGGGCTGACCATAATGCTGTCTACAGCTACCTGAAAGGAGGTTGTAGAGAGCTGGGGGTTGGTCACTGCTTACAAGGAACAAGGGAACAGGACAAGAGGAAATGGCCTCAGACTGCACCAGGGGAAGGTTAGGTTGCCCCTGAGGAGAAACTCCTTCCTGGAAAGCCCTTAGAACAGGCTGCCCAGGGAGGGGGTTGAATTGCAGTCACTGGCCATGTTTCACAGTTAAGAGATCTGGAGCTTAGGGACAGGGTTTAGTGGTGGGTTGGGACAGTTGGGTTTATGGTTGGACTTGATGGTCTTAAGGGTCTTTTCCAACCTAAACAATACTGTGCTATACTGTAATGTCTATGAAACACTTTGATGGCTTACATACCATGTCTTGATTGCTTTTTCTCGCTAGTGTCAAGATAGATCTCACCTACCTTACTTGTCTGAAAGCTCAACTTGCTTTTAGAGCTGTTGCAGTTTGAATTTGGTGGCTTCCCCTTGATTGGGGAGTGAGTCACTTGTTGTCAGCACTTTGTTTGGCTTGGAATTCCAAGCTGAAGTTTTTTGACTTCTGCAAAAATCAGTATGGGTGATTTTGAGCTTCCTGTTTCTGGTTTCCTGCTTCTTTACTCTTCATTTGCTTTTGTTTGGAGAGCAAGCATGTGTCACTATTGCTGAGCCTGGCAGCCATCTTGGCCTTGGAATTTTGTGAATGGAGAGAGTGGGGGTTTTGAAAACTCAGAGGTCAGTGGATGAAAGGTTTTGCCTCTGATCCCTTGTTTGCTGGAATGAAAAGAGACTTTCCCTGGACATGGTTATAGAAACCTGCATGCTGGAAATGGAAGACTGGTTTGGAAATATAAGAAGCAGAGACCTAGCTGTAAAAGAACCGTTAGTCCTGAGGGATGTACGCACAGACTGTATGGACTCTACTTTTCCACAGCAAAAAGTAATGTTAGAAATTTCTTCCCTTTGAGGGGATGGAGATAGTAGCTCCACCTAGTTATGTAAGAATGTGTGATTAATCTCTGTATGACTTTGAATTGTGGTTTATACGTGAAGTAAATTAAATCGATTTCGTTCGGGCTCTTTTTTCCAAAATTGAGTTAGTTTTTGGTTTTGCTGCAAAGTATAAGTGGTTTTGAACCCTTCTGATTTGACTTGGGGTTTTTTGGCTCATTAGCACATGAACTAAATCAATGGGTTAATTTAATCTTGGACCTGATCAACTGATTAGCCGGTAATAACAGCTAATGGAAACTGAGGCATATCCAGCTGGTATCCAATCTCATTTGAAAACAGATTTTAAAAGGGCCTAGCAACTCTTTTATTCTAGATGTCACACTTTTGGATAGCTAAGGTAAAGATAATCTTGCTAAAGGATTTGCATACATTGCTGCTTCTTGATTCTATGGTGGAAGGCTGCATTCACAGGCTTGAAGAGTCTTGTAAAACCTTTAAAGTAAAAATCACATGCCAACTTTATAGCAGATCAGGTGGAAATAAGTTCTACTAAACATGTTTCAAGCTGCTATCTAGGTTAGTTTTAATACCCAGCCAAAGGTATCAAAGGTGTCAGAGTTACAGAGATTAGCAGATCTATAGAATACTGAACTAATTGTTTTACGGTTTTGGAGTAGGGGGCTGTGGAGAGAAAAAGTGGTTCATGGTGTCATGAGACTGACATTTTAGTTTCATAACTCACACCTGTTTTACTTTTGTCAGTTTAGTTTTCCTTTTTATCAACACTTGTAGGGTTACTCATAATTTAAAAAGTGTATGCAGTCCTGTCCTTTTAGGAATTTGGTGAAATATTTTGCTTTAGTTCTCTGTGTCTGCTTAGCTCTGCCTAAAAATTAAAAATACACTAATTTTCATTTTTACCCTGTCCCAGAATTAAGTTTTTTTAAAAATAGGTTTGGACACACAACCTTATTATTCAAGTTGATGGTTATCACTCCTAGCTAGAGTGCCTGTGCTTCATGCACATTTTAGCTTTGCTGACAAGGAAGCAAAGCACTCCCAAATATTTGCACTATGTGGAACATAGTAACTGCAGCGTTTATCATGAAGGAATCTCTGAGTGCTTTTTAAATTACTCTTATAAAAGTCATTTCACTCATCACTCCAGTGGAGCTAAAGCTGGTATAAAACATGGCAACCACTGAGTAGGAAACAGAGTCTGCAGCACTTTGGACAAGCTGTGACCATTCTGCAGAATTGTGCCAGTCATGGGAGGTCAGGACCTCAAGATAAATAAATACATGTTTTGGCTTTGCTGATGCCATGATGCCATGGCAAAACTGTTTTAGTACTTTTCACACTCTGAAGCCTTAATACAACAAAACCCACTTTTTTCTGTTTTACCGCTTTATAAACCTTGATACAGCTGTCAGAGAAAGTGTCTAATGTTGTCCAACGGGGGCACCAGCACTGCTTTATTCTTGGCTTTTCTTTGCAGCCAATACAAGGTAATGACCCAGAAGGGCTGTGTTGATTTTGAGATACATATGACAGCTCTACCAGTTGCCTGCACAATCCTGACCATGGCTGACTGTGGCATGAGGTCTCCCTATGCTTCAGTCTCTTGCTGTGTAGTGGGGTGATAATATCTCACCAGAAACAAAGCACACAGCAGTATTTTCCCACTTCATGGCTGTTATGAGAGAAAAAAAAATCATATAACATAGTCAAGGTGGATGCATAAGTTAAAAATATATAAACACCAGTTAAAATTCCTGGGGTAAACAGTATGAGGCCATCTTGAATGCTTTCTGCAAAAGCATTCAAGGCAAATAAAATTAGAGATTATTCCTATGAAAGTTTCTCAAAGCAAACTTTCCTCATGCACTCAAAAGCTCCTCTTAAAATTTGTGATGTGTTTGCTTGAGTCAGAGCCATAGGATCTGGCCTGGCATGCATTGCACTTGCAAAGGCAATGCTCCTTGTCAGCAGGAAATCTCACATTGAAGAAATGGAACAGCAGCTTTAAAGTAGTGGGTTTTGTCTTTAAATGTGCAAAGGCTCATGATCTTGTAAGCACATACCTTTGTTAGAGGCTCTCCAAGACAGGTTCAGTGTGAGCATCTGGTAATGCACAACTTCCCAGGGCATCAGCTGGGCTTTTCTGAAAAATACACTAAAATCGAAGGCTATGACATTATGGGTGTAGTTCCATGGAAGAGAGTGTGTATCTGACAACAATTTTTCCAGGAAACTGGGCAGTGAGCTTGTGATTTCAGATGTTTTATTAGATACTGCTTTATGAGCAAACCAGGCTGCCTTTCTGCTGGGTGAGTTTCGGATAACACCCAGACCCATTTTGCATAGTTTTTTGTGGATTACATATAGAACATTTATATTGGTTAGAGTCAGATAGACTTTAATGAGAAGGCGGTTTTGGAATTGCTGGGTCTTAATTGCAGCACTGTCAGTGTTACTGGTTTTGGCATAGCAGATACAGGAAAAGTCTCTCTAGAGCTAGACATCTGACAGTCTTGACAGAGAGTAAGATTGCTTCTATCTGCCTTGATCTGCACATGGCTACAACTTGAAACCATCATTTCCTTTGTGAGAGGACAACAGTTTTGGTAATAATTTATTATGATGTGGGAACAGGCTGCCATGGGGAGTTGTGGAATCTCCCTCTCTGGAGATGTTTAAAACCTGCCTGGATGTGTTCTTGTGTGACTTGGTCTAGGTGGTCCTGCTCTGGCAGGGGCATTGGACTAGATGATCTTTCGAGGTCCCTTCCAGTCCTTAATGATTCTATGATTCTATGAAACAAACATTGGCTTCATACACAAAGGCATAACCTACTGAATATTATTTTCCTTCTTTCATAGAACAGTTGTGATGAAGTTTCACGAAATATTTCACTGATAGGAGCATGAAAACTTTTTTCTTTTGTTAGGAGTGGTTCTTAAAAGAAGGGAAGGAATCTGTAATTACATAACCGTAATTTATTCCAACATCAATTTTTAATTATTTTCAGGTAAAAGCATATCAATGATCCATTTTCAGATAGTTTGTTGCCTGTTTTACTTTGAAGCATTCAAATGTTCCTGAATATTTACATTTGAAAACAAAATATTGTAAGAAACACCTTTACAGCAAAGAACGATACATCATTTAGAAGTGAATAAGTATATGAGTATAGGAATCTATCACTGAATACATTGTCAGTAAAGCAATACAGAGTGTTACACTTCTCTGCTTTAGGAGTTCTGCTCTCTCAAAAGAATAAAACTGAATATAAAAGACTATGAAGGAAATAAAGAAGATGTAAAATAACTTTGCAGTTTTTAAGTATGGTAACTGTTTTCACACCAGTTGCATACAACCTACTGTAATATTTTCAGTGTACTTTCTTGCAATTTTGAGGTGCAATCACAAAATGATAAGAACCAGAACAGAGTCAGCCCTAGAGAGGCTGCAAAGTCTGCACCTGCCCTAGGCAAGGTGCCTATGTAAGTGTCACCTTCACTCACCCACAGGGGAGCTCAGTACCAGCATGGCACAAGGTCCGTTGTGTGGCCACACCCCAGGGTACCATCCCAAGGCTGCCTCCAACTACAACCTTTTAACTCCAAAGGCTGTCCTCTTGGGTGCAAAAACTGGTATGAAGTTGCAGAGTTGGGCATGTAACAGCCCTTTGGCAAGGGAACAGGGAAGCAAAGACACCTGGGAGTGGCTGCTCGGTTCTGGAGCAGAGGACCCTGAGACCTTAAAGCAAAAATGTTTCTTCCTGGGAAAGTCATCTAACTTTAACAGCTACTGTCTCATACTATTTCAGCATAGAAAAAATTATTCTCCCAGCAGGCCTGGTTTGCTCACTCTTCTTTAACATGAAGTGATTTAAATACTTATCTTACCCTTCCCAGGTCATTGTTCAAATGACAGTATCACAGGAAAGCTTAGGACGTTATGGAAAGCAAGGCAGGGTGGTAGGGGAAACACTTTCCTTCCCAGTGAAATTGATTCATCCTGTCATGCCGGGTTTATGGAGGCAGAAGTTTATGGATTTAACCATTCCTAGTACATCTTGTGGCAATGATCAGCATCAATGGATACTGAGTCTCAAAGATGATATTTTGCAGACAGTTCCACATAGACAGAGACACAGCCATTAAGAATATGACTTTTCAGTAAAGTTACTACCAATAGGAAATGAGGAAAAAGTTCATATTTCATGGTGCAAATTTTTCTTGCATTACATGAAGTTTCTTTTTCTACTGAAACTAGATCTTAACCAAATATATAGGCACATAAATAGAAGTAACTTCATTTTCTGACTAAAGGTTGGCTGCATGCATGTTGGCTCTCATAATTTTTAAAATCTGAGCAGCCTGAATTTAACATCTTAGAAGATGATTCCAGAGGGAACACACTGTCTTCAGAGGGAGCCGGTCTGACTAGCCTAGAGCTTTCAGATTGCTAGCATAAGCAGAAATGCATCCCCTGCTTAAACTCGGATTTAGCCTGGTAGGCCAAAATTTTATAAAACTGCCAGAAGTTTACTTTAAACACCGAGTCCATTTTTAAATCTTCCCCCTCTTACACACACACACTCATTTTGGCTGCTATTTATCACTCTAAATTGTTCCACATCAAATACAAAAAGTGTTATGAGTAGCTAGGATGAAGTGCAGGCTCTAAGGAAGACATTGACAAAACTCCCCTGGCTTCAATGGAGACAGGATTTAACCCTCATCATCTTTTTTTTTTAACTGTGTGTTTATATTTTATTCATTATGAATGTATTGATGTAACATTTTGTCATTTTATTTTGGCAGACTTCAGTGCTAGATAATAGTATGTATTTTTTTTAGAATCAAGTTGCTAGCTTTGTGGAAGGAAATGAAAGACTCAATTTAAGACATAAGTAGTCCACTGGAAAAAGAAAGAGGCTGTATTAAGGTATTAAATACAAGACATAGTAGACCCATCCAGAGGGAGATGATGTGATAAACTAGCCAGTAGGACTCTTCATAAAAAATGCTCAAGCATTTAATAAATGTTAACAAACTATCCGTTTTTATACAGTTGTCAATTAACATTTAATTATCTTCTACATGTTTTTATGTCCTTCAAAGTAATTAACATTTTGCATTAATGCATTTGGGCTGTGGCTTGCTCACAAGCTGTGAATTCACTACTGCTGATTAAAAAACTTGAACTTATGACCAGTCTGCTTCCTGTGTTTCCTGCAGTAGTACATTTTCTGACTGGATAATCAAAACTGTATAGGGTACAGTGCCAGAAACAGATCTGGCAGTGCTCATTTGTCTTTCACTGAAGTCATCCTTCAGTTACTTCAGTATGTACTATGAATAAATACATGATGGAAATACACTTGTATCCCGTGCTTTCAAAGCACCCCAGTGTTGTCATTATTTCATGCCATTGACTTCATAATGTGTCACATGGAAAACTAAAAATACATAAAATTTTTACCGCTGTAGAATGATAATTCTTGTTCGGTATTTGCTTACAATGACAAAGACTAATGGTGCTACATGTGAGGGAAATCTGTAGAAAATCCTACTGAATTTTTATAAACAGTGGATATCATATTCAAAGTGGTTAAAATGAGCTCGTGGAGTGTAAAAAATAGCCAAAAAGTGAACAATTTTTAAAGCATGCAAATATTTGCGTCAATGACTGCATTAATCTAAGTATTTTGACACATAGTGAAAAAGCATTAGCATGAGGAATACATTATACAAAACCATGGTTAGCACTGAGATTCTATAACATCTTGATGACCTTCCAAAATCTAGCTGATGTAAACTTTGTTAAGCTAGTAGTAGCAATGATGTAATCTGCCTTGTAAACAGCTTGAGAGATTTGGATGAAAAATATCAACCTTGGCACTTGAGATTTTTAAACAAGCCACTAAAAAATGTACACACAGCAAAGTCACGTATCTCAACTCTGGGTTTGGTTTTTTGGTGGGCTTTGTCTCACCTGCCTTGAGACATCTGTAATGCCTGCATTTAAATTATTTATCTGAAGCTACTTATTCCTGCAAAACATGTTCTGGAAATCACATCTCACTGTGAAAGGAGACCTCTGCATAAGGTGGAGAGGCCTTTGGGAAGAGGGCTGGTGTCCTTAGGCGGGTGTCCCCGTAGGAGAAGTGGAGCTGTCCAGCAGTGCTGGCACCCTGCACTGACTGCTGCTTGCTCTGGCTGAAAGATGTGTACGTGGGTACTAAGTCCCACCTTCCACTTCCACCATCCCTGCACTTCATGTTTTACAGCTGCAGCTAGGGTTCGCTTTTGAAGCTTATGTTTGTGAGGGCCAAGAAAGTACCGAATGGGTCTGACATCATCCACAAATTTTAAACGCAAGTGTAGCTGGGTTGACAGAAGTTCTCCCTTGAAACATGCTTTTGAAATGCTTCAGTCTTCAAAGCTGGCTTACATACGCTGTGCTGTGATACACAGTTTTGCATAAGCGTTCGTTTTAATGAGGTAGCGCAATGCAACTCATCAAAATCAAAAACATATGATGCACCCTAGGCAAGAGAAAGGCAATAACTATACAGATTTCTGAAGAGGGCTAGTCATACCACAGGCTACCATTATAACAGAAAAAACAACAAGAATTTTAATATAGCTGTCTGGCCAAATATATTAATTTAAATTGAATGGCTTTTTTCTGATATTATAGCTGTGAGGCACAATGTTCTACTGGCAAGCATCTTCAAAACCTTTTTTAGAAGATTTACTTCAAATTATTTCTGTTCACCAGATCTTGATGGTATGTACAATTGGGAGTCTAACCAAAGGAGAAAAGCTTTTGATTAAATCAATGACCTTTTCTGGAGGTTGAATGAAATGGAGATTGTAATACAAAAAGCGACCTCCTCCAAACAGTGTTTTCTTCAAAACGTTTACTCAGAGCTCTGTACCGTTAACTTTGCCCTAACTTTTTAACAAATGTTTATATACTTTTACCAGCACAGAAATATTTCCCATTAGAAAATCCTTTAAAATAAGTTTTAATGATTTCCATGATTACTTCCCCATCTGTCTTGCTAAACACAAATTTCCATTCTTCACCAGAGAAAACTGCTGGGTGCTTTTTCATGAACTTATTCTTTGTTATGCTTCTTAAAATACTGATAACTTTTCTGTCCCTCAGCTAATTGTAAATCTTCCCATTTGGCAGACCAAAGACATTTTCCTTCTGATGTGAGTAAGTGTAATCATTTCTTTAAAATTATTTTCTTTATTACTTGATTAAGAAAAGGGGTCAACTTACCCTGGCAAATGTCTTTACACTTCATTATTATTCCATGCAGCAAAGCTCTAGGAACCCAATGAAACTAAGAACGTGTGACATCCTCCACAGCAGTTAATGTTGATGAAAGTTGAGTCCCACAAGGAAACCAAGAGCATGCATATTAGGCTGTGTATTATTAGATTAGGCTTGCTACAAAGCCATATGAATTTCACCAAAGTGCACAGGCTCAGTAAGAACTACTTCACATTGCTGTTGGAGGAAAAAGAACACTTTCCTGCTCACCTTGCTTGCCTCATTTTCAATTGACTATGTAGAAACCTACAGACAACCCTGACACAGCTTGAAGGTGGTCTCTTAGGATTTCTTCTTGTGCTGAGGTGGATACTGATGCTCTATAACCAAGGTTGTCTTCTACAGCAAGAGAAATCCTTAGTCACCCCTTAAGGGTGACTGTGCAAGTCTGATCAGGATTTCCCAGCCAGATTTTACACTGATAAAGGAAATATTATTTTAGAACAGAAAAAAGTCTTTTCCATACACTTTTTAGTAATAGAGTCTCCTCTCTATTTCTATAGAAATGTTTTGTATTTTCACAGTACCACTGTTTTTCCCAACATGCTCTCCATAATTTTGAAGTCATAAAAGTGATTTAAAGCAATCCTGATAAAATCAGTTAAGGAACATTCTAACAACCTTTCTCCTGTGCCTGTGACATAATATTTTACATTCTGTTTAAAATCTAAAATGTTGGTAGGAAATTATCAGCCACTCACAGGTGGAAACAAAATTCTTCAAGGTGTAAGGTGACAGCAATTTTTTTTCTCTTACAAGGTCTCCTTCTCTATCCACAGAGGGTATCAGAATTGATACTAGAAATGTTAGCTAAATTATTTCCATTGTGATAACTCTGCTGTTCTGAAAAACAAAGTAGTCACCAATTCTTCTGCTACGTGTTTCCTTCTCCAGTCTTAGCCCATGGTGCTTTGTATGAAATTGTTACGTAATCATCCTCTGTAATTCATAGACATGCACCACTGTGGCAGACTCAAGGGACAACATCCTCCTTCGGTGAGCAGCAGAGACATAATTTTGGCCAGAAAGTTTAGTGGGTTTGTCTTGGTTTCCAGGTTGCATCAGCTGCATCATGTCCAGGAAGGTCTTGATGGAAATGCTGCTTGTGGAGCACACTCCTGATGGCAGCACATGACCTCAAGGCATGAAGAGAGTGTAGGCACAACACTGCCTAGCTAAGCACACACTGTCTCAGGCATAGAGTTGCATACTTCTTAATGTTGGTGGAGATTCACACTGTCTGTTACTTCCTTTGCTTTCAGAGGTCTTTTGAAGGTAGGTTACTGTCCATACTTGCTTGCCCTGTGCCCACATGAAAATTCAAGTTCCACCGATTAAACCAGGTTTTGCAGCCAATGATATTAAACATAGAATTAGAGTGAGTCCCCATAAATACCCACTCCAGTTTAGGGGACTCAAAGCTCTAGGACTTTTCAAGGGCAGCATTCAGGACTCGTTCTTTCAGCTGCTCTCATATGTGAGCAGCACAGGGCCCCCATCAGTTACATGTAGTTGCACTTCACTAAAAGTGTTTAAAGTAGCAAATTTTCTTCTCAAGAAGTAGAGCTGTGTTTCTTTAGCACAAGCAGATAAGCAACCATTTCCTAAAATAAGAAGTTTATTTTATTATGATGCTGAAATAGCCTAGTCCATATCCAATTCACAGTTTGGGGGAGATGTTTCCACTTACCTAATGTAAGTAACTCAGCTTCTCTGAGTTTCTGCTATTGGTTATCAGGTACAGTGTGGTTGAAGTTTGGCAAAGCTGTTTTCCTTCTGACTTACAAACATTTGATTACCTGATTTACTGTTCTGTAAGTGTTGGAGGATGTCCAAGCCTGTGTCAGATTTCAGTATTTTCCACCAAAATGTTCTCTTTTATAAGCCTGGCTTTTATGAAGCAGAGATGTATTTTTTTTATCGAGGGTCTCTGTTGTAACTCTCCCGGGGCCAGACCTGGAGAGGTGCTTTGTGCCTCAAGAGACACCCTGATTTCAGAGATACCAGTCTCAGCACAGCTTGGGTCTTAGTCTGTACTGTGACGATCCTTTTATCTCTGCTTGGAGATGAAAGGGGCAGTAAGCAACAGCTGATTGATGATTGCGATCAGATATCTCCTATAAATCACCAAGCGGCAGCATGTGGTGTCTCAGTTCTGGTGTCTGCATGTTCTGCTATTTGTTGGGATGTTTGCGACTTTGGGTAGGAGACCACTTTCCTTCTAGTCCTGCTCACTTCCCAGTTTTCTAGAAACTTTCTATTAGCGTCTTATCTGAGAGCTCAGGTTTTTTTGTTCTAGTAGTTTCTGCATTTATCAGTAGCTACCTATATTTCTGCCTGTGTTTCCCTACAGACCTTCGATTCAGGAAGTTGCCTGAGTATATGCTTAGCTTTGAAAACAGGCTTAAATCTCACCAGTTTTAATGGGAACTAAGCTTGTGTTTAAAGTGAAACAGAATTTAAATGTTCTTCCTGAATAAGGATGTTGTTCTGAGTCATCCTGTGCATGCATTGCCTTAGAACAGATCCTGACTGTCCCTTGAGTATATTAGACATGCCGGATGCTTTCAGGAGTGGTTAATCTGACGAAAGAATTCATCTCAGAATCATAAAGAAACCATAAGTTTCCTTCACGTTCAGTCTATTACTTTGGTTTGGTTGGTCAGCTGCTTTTTCTGCAAGAGTATTTGCATGGTAAATCTTATGATTGTATAGGTTACAGGTGTACCCACACACCGAGGCTGGTGTGACTTTTATTTGTGAACACAGTGCAGATAACCACCTATGTGAACACAAACTAGGCTTGTGCACTATTGTGTACTTTACAATTTGAAAGTGGAAATGATCAGAAAAAGACCAAAATCTCCAAGAACCCAGAAAGAAGCATAGGATGATAAATGCTGCAAAATAAAGTGGACTTGAAGTGCAAGGAGCACATACATTTTTATGACTACTTTTCCTTGGAGAGGGAACACATTGAAAAAGGAAGACATGCAGTGTCAATAGACAGCACATTGTCATATAAATGTAGTATGGGAGACATGCACCATTATTCCTGTTAGCGCTACATTGCTGTAAATGGGACATGGTTCCCTAAGTAGGTGGAAACATTCTGGTTAGGAGTGTTATACAATGTTTTGACATTTTTAATGTTCTCAATTATTTCTAAAATTCCAAAGCAACTCATGGAATTAAACTCAAATTTGCAAATACTTCAGGTGGCTCAGAGTTGTATTTTATAAGGTTTATATTGGTCACTTGTCTTCAATATGTAGGAGCAATGTCCTCATTATGATAGGTTTATAGTTCTCCTCAAAATAACATTCTCCCAATAATGTCCTTCTCTGTAAATATCTGCTTTACTTAGCCTAATAATCGAGTGTATAAGCCTGTTTGTCACCCTATTGTATCCTTTCATTTCCACCACATGTACTAGGTATTTGGGGAAGGGAGTTTTTTCTTTGTCTTACCCAAGAGAATCACTATGCAATTAATGAAATTGAAGGCCATAGTAACATAAAGTTTAGAGCATGAATCTATGTGTACAGTTTCCAGAAGGTACTTTAAGTCATAAGATTTATTTTCATCTGTAGGTGTTCCAGCTTGAAAATGGCAGGGTACCTTAAAATGAATAAAAGTAGAAGAAAAAACCCCACAATAAGAATTAGCCTGAGGGAGAAAAATCCTTCAAATGAAACTACACTCATAGCAGCTGAATATTTTGTTAAGAGCTGAACACACTAAAATCATCGTTGTAATTGGAGAATCAACTCTTAACTTCTTTTGTACAGGCTTTAAAATGAGTAACCATGTATGAATCTGGCTATTCATAGTGCACAAAGTCCTGTTGTTTGCTATATAGGAAGCTTGCAGAAACAATTTACTTGAACGAACATGTATCATTTTATTTGATATCCACTCTGATTTTCTTTCAAAGGACAATTTCTAGAACAGCAGCTTCGTAACATCAGACTTGCTGTAACTTTTGTGCTTTTTATTTTTCTCAAGCCAGAAAAATACCCGACTTCTTGGCAGTTGATTAGAACCTTTTACTATAATTTTTGATGCTGCAATTATACGGTTCTTTGTCAAATAATACATTCCAAATTCTTTCCTCATGGAGAGAGCTGTGTGGCTGGCAGTACCTCAGTGGACTTGTTTCGATCATATGTGTGATATTGGCAGATACACAGCTTTGGTTCTGCATACACTTGGCTTGAACAAAGCCTGCATAAACATAATTTCCTGACAAATGCATTCTTTTGTAACATTATTCTTCTGTGTTATTTGTATGCCAGTGGCAAACAGAGCTTCCCCAACCCTGAGTTTTTATGCTGCCATTGTGTAAGACCTAGGAGAAGTTTAAGGTCCTGATCCAGGAAAGAACTGACCAAGTGTTATATGGTAGTTTAGTTGCTTGCAGTTCCTTCTGTCACACTTTGCATAGGCCAATTAAAGAGCAAATGAGAGGCTGAGCTAGGTAGTGAGTGACTGAATGATGAAGCTGCTGTCTGAGGGATGAGGGTGTCTGAGTGCCTGGGCATGTGCTGGGCTGCCGTGGAGAAAGAAGGGAAGGTGGATGTTCCCTCCTCGAAAATGCTGAGAGTCAGGCTCTTTCCTTCCTTTTCTTTCATGACAAGTGCTCTGAAAACAAAGTGTTGAAACCACTTAAAGTTACTGTTCATGGAAATATCCAGTGCTTTCAAAACCTGCTGTTATTTTTGTTCAGGCCAAAACTACTCAGCAAGTTTGTCCTGAACTAGCAAATGGTTTCAGCTGTCCTCATTCTTTGGCAAATAACTGCGTAGGAAAGAGAGTTTCACCGAACTGTGATGGAAGTGATGCGTATGGTAGGAGGTGTATGCAAGACAGGAGCTGCAGTTTGTCCTGGGAGGGGAACAAACACTGTGCTTGAGTGTTATGATGTTAAACAACCTGACTGTCTTAAATATCTGTACCCAGCTGGTGAAGTAGATTGATATACTGAGTAGTTCCTTATGAAGTACTGGCATTAATAGTAGTGTCAGCAGCATAGGGTGGCAAGGTCAATTAACCTATACAGGACTGGTTTTCAAGTGGAATTTTCCTACATTCTTGGTAAGCCCTTTATCAATATCACACCTGAAAAAGGTCTGTTGAAGACTGTTTTGCACATCAGACAGGAAAGTCCAGGTTTTCTGAGAACTGCCTGCAATTTTTCACCTCTTCAGGTCTCTTAAAGCGTATTTTCACTGAATATCTGATTAAACTGGTAGGTTTTGCAGTTGTCAGACCTACACTATACATGCAAACCAGTGGCTTCAAGCACTTCTGCCTATGGCATGTGAAGACATGAATAGGTGCCTAGTTACAGCTAGTATGAATATTCTCAGAAAAAGTAAAAAAAAACGTAAAAAATAAGCAGGAGGAGTTAGAAGTCTGTGTCCAGTC
>VXBP01003785.1:0-24445 GCA_013400115.1 Rhinopomastus cyanomelas
TTGTCCAGGCTGCTGAGCCTGACTCCACCTGTCTTGATCAGTTTCAGCCTCAGTAGTTCTCTCGAGCCTTCCTAGTTCAGCCTGTAGCCTTTCAACCTCATCTTGTAATTGTCCCGCCCGGTCAAGCAAATAGTCTACCTGCTCACACTGAACGCAGCCAGGAAGGTGAAAGAAGGTTCTGCATTCTTGACAGCCCATCACCTGCACACCCTCATCTTTTTAGGGGATCTCCGTTTGGGTTCCCACCTCCACCAGGTGTGACCGAAGCCTGGTCTTTCTCTGCTGCCGAGTTGTTACCAAGCAAGCTTCAACAAGATGAGTTTAGATTAGACATCAGGAAAAAAGTCTTCATGGAGAGAGTAGTTAAGCACTGGAATGAGCTGCCCCTGGATGTGTCTAAAAGTCGCTTAGATGTGGTGTTGGATCTGTTTTAGGAGTGAACTGGTAGAGTAAAGTTGATGGTTGGACTGGATGATCCCAAAGGTCTTTTCCAACCTGAATGATTCTATGATATTAGACCTTCCTCCAGAGCAATTCTGTTCCTGAACTGCAGCAGGTGGATGTTCCAAAGTGCTGCATTTCATGAATAAAAGTACCTTGTGGCTACCTGTGCTGAAGAATCACAACTGTTTGTTGTGTTTTTCCTAGATTATAGCATTCGATGAACTGAAGACCGATTACAAGAACCCCATAGACCAATGTAATACACTCAATCCTGTAAGTAGCATGCTAAACCATGCATTTTTAAATAATAAATAAAGTGCTTATTTCTAGTGTTACCTTGATACAATCAAACCAAGCCATAGATTTGCTTCTGGGTTGACAAAACTGAGCTGTTTGCTGGACAGTTGTAGGGGAAGTTCTTGTGTCTGATTCTTTAGTTTTGAGTTGAGTATTCTGACTGTTGTTAATCTGCCGGCGATCTTGTCAGCTGTCATGTACTAACGCTCTTTCAATCTGCTTTCTGCATTTTTCGGCACAAAGACAGTTGAAAAGGTCAAAAAGATTAAAAGAGTCAAAATTGCGTTGAAGGTGTGTACTGCCGCTTTTCAGTTGAACGTTTTTAACACTGCTCCCCTTTCATTTGGTTAGGAACATCTGTAGTCTGACTGAGCTGTTTCTGTTGAGTCTGCCTGTTCATTTGCTCATTTTTTGGTGTTTTTTTTGGAGGGGGGTGTTTATAACAACATCATGGATTTCCATATTTTGTGCAAAATGTTTCCGCTTGCTTACCCAGCGAAGTAGGGAAACTGTTACATGCCTGGTCAGTAAACCCTGTCGGTTACCTTCAGGCAGGAAGAAAGAGTGATTCTCCAGCAAGATGAGAGATTATAGCAGAGGAGCTGAAGTTTTGTTAAAGTACTGACCAAGCAAACTCTGATCTTGAGTTGGGCACAGTTGGTCAGCATTACCTTCATTCCTTTCTTTAGTGTTCTAGGACCAGCAGTGTTTCTTGGTGGCCTACCTTAGATGCAGCTCCTGACACTACTTATTTTATGAAAAGAATTAAAGGCAACTATTTACTTCCATCTGTAAGAGGCCAATAATAAAGGGGCTACTCATTAAAGAGCAGAGAGTTTGTTACAAATGGGGATTTTCTTGTGCATTTCTTAAGGGTTTGCTTTGCTTTGGCTAAGGTAGAACACGGGTGCAGCACAGCAGTGCAGCTCGAGCTGTAAATTTGTTGAGTTTTGAAGATTTAAGTAAATGATACAAATTTAAAAATTAATTTACAGTAGGGATGGGGGAGAAAACCAACTGAAGTGGAGTATTCCAGCATGAGAAGAGGTGGCAGGCAGAGGGGTGCATGACAGAGGGTGAGGCTGGCTGCTAGGACAGCCGTGCATCTAACAGTTTCCCTTGCTTGCTCTGTCCTACAGTCATTTCTGCTGCGGTATGGGGCAGGGGACAAAGCGAATCCTCATGACGTTGGTGCATTATGATCTTATCGCAACCCTTCAAGTATTATAATGCGCATGTTTAACGCAAATATTAACCTCCTGTCAACCCATGTGCATGGAGTGTTTATTGACACACTAGCTCTGTAAATTGAAATGTTCTGTGATTTAATAGTTGGTCTTGTCGTGGGAGTAGATCAGTCGCTAAACATAAAGTTAAGATCCAGACTCTGGAGGGGCTCTGAGAGATGATGCTGAAAAACCCATCATAATGGTGTTTTCCTGTATAAAGAATCAAAAATCTGGGAGGACTTGAGACACCTTAGTAGAAAGATTAGCCCAGAATAGTAACTGCTTAGTACACTGTTGGTGCTTCTCTTGCCTGCTCCTCTTATGACTGTGGCTCTTCTCAGCAATGAAGCTTCCTCCCTCGCTTCCCTGATAAACATGCCAGCAGAAACTGGTGGAGTTGATTTTCCTGCAGTCAGTGTGGTAGCTTTGAAAGACACAGGTGTTCTGTTGTGGGATTTGGGGTCTGATAAACTGAGGTAAAGGAAACTGTGTGGAGTGAAATCGACTCCTGACCCAATGGATGTCTGAGCAGGCTGCCATCGTGTTGGCTTTTGGGGTTTGGGTAGGGCAGTGGTGGTTGTTGAGCTGTGAATAATCAGCAGGTTGTGAGCAGTAACACAACCAGAGGTCTGGAGAAAAATATTTACTAGCAGTGTTTACTGTGTGGCAGCTTCTTCTTGTTGATGTTGATGCAACGTTTGCTTTGGATGCTCTTTGCTTAGAAGGAAGAGTATTCAATAGAATGGTGGAGCAGAGTAGGTGGTGAGAAGTCTGGGTTTTGGTAGTTTACACATTTACAGCAAAGATATTTTTGGGCTTTAAGAGAAGTGTCTGCTTAGAGAGAAAGAAAGAACAGAACTGTGAACCACTGCAGCTTCAGTGTAGCTGCCTCGTGCAAAATCTCACACACAGAAAGAGGGACAGGGTGAGGGGCGTGTGTACTGGTGTAACTCTTTGGGTTCCAATGGAGATTGTCCTAGCGGTCCTGAGGTGAGAAGTCGGAGCTCGCAGATTTCTTTCATCCTGACTTCTGTGATAAAGGGGTCCTGTTGGTCACTCTGGGGTGACTTGTTTTCTAAAATGCTGTGGTTTTGCCCACTCTCTGCATGTGTTTGATCTCTGTCTCTCTCTGCGTTATTAACAACACTGATACTACCTGGCATCTTCCGCTTTCTGTGATTCCAAGCAAACTGATGAGCTGCTCTGTGGGCTTCTGCAGGCCAGCGTGATGCTCTGAGCATGCACCTTGAGTCCCTGTGAAGGCAAACGGAGCTGACTGACACTAGACGAGCTGGGCTGTGCTGCACAGCTGCTGTCAGGCCCTGCAGCGCTCGCATGCGGGCAGACCTTCCTGCTTGTTTGGTTGGATAAGCTGTGACAAGAATCTGTATGTTTCTGCCAAGAGTCTGATCCGAGAACTGTGTGTGAAAGCCAATACAGAGCTGTGCAACAGGAAAACACAGACCATCTTTTTGTCTCTCAGCCGTTACATGGAGCATGTTTCCTTGTGATATTTCTGTTGCATGAGCAGAAATATCTCAAGATGTCTTCTGTTACAAAGGTCATGTCCGAAGCGCAGAGTCTGTTAGTACTTCTGTTAAATGATGGACCCGAGTGCTTAGAGACATTTTTCTTCTCGCTTCACAAATACCATATGAAAACTGCAGGGCACGTTCTACTGGCTACTGGTTTCACTCCCTGCAACCCTGTTATTGTTAATTCTTTAATAACATTTGGTTAAACAAGTTGTTTACCTCCACAATAGATTAAATGCCCCATCTTTTGCTCAGAGCAATCGGAACTTCTAACTTGTGTTTTTCCTTTCCAGCTTGTCCTTCCAGAGTACCTCATCCACGCATTCTTCTGTGTTATGTTTCTGTGTGCAGCAGAGTGGCTTACGCTGGGTGTCAATATGCCCTTGTTGGCCTATCATATTTGGAGGTAACGCTGACCCATCTGGGATCTCTCTACTCAATGTTTTGTCACCTGTTTGGTTCTTTCTTGTTAAATGTTGTGTGTCTGTGGAAAATAATGTGCTGTCTGGTACAACACTGAGCAAATTTACATCATGGCTGCACATTAAGAGCCATCACTTTGCTTTCTTGGTCGCTTTTGTTTGCAATCCTGTGGTGCTGTGTAAGAATTGAGTGGTGTCTGTCACACATGTGTGCTCAAGGTGACTGTTGGGGGTGGACTGACACTGCAGAAGTACTCTGGATTCCCAGTAGAAGGGTCGATCACGCTTTATTCCTACCCCTGACATGGGCACTGCCTCTCCTTGTGTGGAGGGATGTGGTCTGCTGGGAAAAGCTTTCGCTGCATGGCTGTAGCTGCACTAGTCCTGCCCTCAGGAGGAGTCTGAGGGTGGACACAGGACTTAAACTACAGTTTGAGGACCATTTTGTGTTGCCCTGCATGACCACTCTTCCATTGTGGCAGCCAGCCTGTGCTTTGTTTGTGAGTAGAGGCTGTGGGTTGTGTGGAGTTAGATCTTGGGCTCTTCTCCAGCTTTTCCTTCACAAGGAATCCTGTTTCCCACATCACTTGTAAATCTGTCCTGTCTCCTTTTGCTTGGTGGAGTACAGCGCGTGTTAGGGCTGAGAAGCTGTTGTGGCACCTTCTGTGAAAGCTTCCACAGGCCACGTTTAGTTTGGAGCTTGTGTTGCTTTGTCAGCTTTCTTGTGTGGAGCTGAGGGACGTTGCTGTACGTGCTGTGATTCCTTGTCTCAGTTCTGCTGTCACTGGATGGTTGGGGACCAGGAACAGACGTTTCCCATCACCACCAAACTTACCTGTGCATCACTTTCAGGTACATGAGTAGACCTGTGATGAGTGGCCCTGGTCTCTATGATCCTACAACCATCATGAACGCAGATATTTTAGCCTACTGCCAGAAGGAAGGATGGTGCAAACTAGCTTTCTACCTTCTATCGTTTTTTTACTACCTATATGGGTAAGTTGCGGGTGGGTTCTCTTCTGTCTCCCATCTTAATCTTCTCTCTGAAATTTTGACTCAGTGCTCAAGAAAGATTTTATACTTTAGCAAATCTTCATCCCAGCTTCCCTGAGGATGAACCCACAATTGCCATTTATTCTGTTTTAAAACATGAGCCTTAATTTAGTTGGAATTACAGTTCTGAATCTGGATTTCACATCTGGAGTCTTGAAAGCTCCAAGGTTTTGTTTTAAGCTTAATATAATAACCCCCTGCTGCACTATTTTCATTAAGAAGCTGGAACTGTAGTGTTTTTAGAGTAGAATCAGACTGGTTTTGGGTTGGAAGGGACCTTCAAAGCTCCTCCAGTCCCATTCCCTGCAGTGAGCAGGGACATCTGCAACTAGAGCAGGTTGCTCAGAGCCCCAAGGTCCAGCCTGAGCTAGGATGGTTCCAGGGATGTGTCTTCTCCCTCCTCTGTGGGTTAAATTGCAGGGATTTCATGGAAACAGCTCTTTGGATGTGAATGTGATGTTTTTGTTAGTCATTCCAAGAGTGAAAAGAGGTTGGAGGCCCAAAAACTGCCTGTTTCCTCCTACCACTTTGTTTCTTGGAATCATAGAAACATTATTGCTGGAAAGGCCCTCCAGCCTCAAGTCCAGCCTTCATCCCAATATCTCCCTACCCATTAAGATCATCATGGGCTATATCTGCTCATTTGTTAGACCACTCCAGGGATGGCGATCCCACCACCTCCCTGGATAGCCTGTTCTGTTGTACAGTGAAGTAACACTAACCCTAATGGTGCATCTGACTACTTCCATTTTGTGTTCCAGCATGATCTATGTTCTGGTGAGCTCTTAAGAAGACCTTCAGCAAGCTTCGTTCCAGTTACGTGCATGCAAAAGCCACAAAAACACAGATTCTTTACGATGGGAACCTTGTACCAAGACGAAATACGGAATCTGATCATCGCGTTTACATTCAGCAAACGACGACTCCCCTATTTTTAAAAGATTTCCACATTTTATATTTGTGGAAAGACTGGTTTTTCTTATATTTTACCAGGACACTGAAATTCAAGAATTCCATGGTGATTAATACAAAGATTACTGGGATTTGACAAGCTTTGACTTTGCACTCCACAAGGAACAGCCGTAACCTTCAAGTACATGTAGCCTTAGTTCATCAGGGGTTTCTTTAGGCTGAGCTTCGTAGTGGCTCGTTTGGACTTGCGTATCCCACTCTTTAACTATTGATCAGCTTAGCTGCTGAGTGCTCAGAGGGAAGGACTGCAGTTGCTCTGTGTAGGTGATCACCTGTCTTAGGAGGTGAATTCTTGGACCCAATTGCAAAACAAATAGGAATTTGGTTCTGGTTTTGGGTTTATTTTTTCCCCACTCTGGTTAATCTGTCCGTTTGTGCATGGTTCCAAGATTCTGTATTTTCACCAACTGTTAGCCTTGCTTTAATCTCAAGTCACTGTGATAGAAGTTGAGTTGTCCACGAAGGAGTGAATTTAAAAGGTTAATTTTAAAAAAAAAAGTATCTGCTTATTAATAAATGGACAACCCCACAAATTTATTAAGTCCAATGGTGAAAGTACTCATAGGAGTAAGTACTACAGACTTTTCAAAGTGGAAAGTGAGATTGTGAAACTGCCCTGCTGTTCCTTAGTGCAATAAATAATAAAAAACAATTTGCAAATTCAGAAACCCCAACTCTTACCTGGTGCCTTGGTTGGTTTTTACATTGAACGGATTCTTGCTGTAGTCATCTGCTTGTTGATGGTGGAGAATTGCGATAGCTTTGCAAAACGGGACCACTGAAGCGACTTCTGTCTGGAAAAGGGAAACTCTGATTTCTTCTTGTTTTTAATTGGCTCTGCACATACAGTGTAGGTGGGGCAGGGGAGAATGGGTCAATGAAACTGCTAGTGCTGCGCTGGAAACCCAGAGCTGCTTCGTTTCATTTAACTGCTGGAAAATAACAAACAGCTTCCTTGTTCTAGTAAAATGGGGTTTTTTGTATAAACTGTGTGTTTATTCACTTTGGGGTGTTTGATGCAGTAAAATTTGTAGGAGTGGCTGTACCAGCCCAGACCAGTAATGCTCTGGTACTGCTGGACAGTGGCAGCAACTGAGGAGAAAGAAAGTGGCAGGTGGAATAGTGGGAAACTGTGTTTGGAAACCCACCTGCAGGTGTCCTGGGCAACTTAAACAGCCCTTGACCATCTCTCATTAATTCAACTGCTTTCTGAGCATGTGTGTAGCTCAGCATGAAAGGTACCCTAAGACACAGAGTTCTGCAGTGGAGTTAGGAGATAGAAAAGACTTCTTTACAAGTTCTGAGGGACTTTATTTAGTGTCACTAAGCCCTTATTTTTTAAGACCTATTGGAAGTTTCCCCCTTCCTGTGTTACTTATGCTGCACCTGATCTAACATACCTTCATGTCTGTTTAATCCTTGATTGGAAGTCATAGAATCATTAGGGATTGGAAAGGACCTTCAAAGATCATCTAGTCCAATCCCCTGCCACAGCAGGATCACCTAGACCCAAGTCACACAGGAACACATCCAGGTGGGTTTTAAACGTCTCCAGAGGAGGAGACTCCACAACCTCCCTGGGCAGCCTGTTCCAGTGCTCTGACACCCTCACTGGGAAGAAGTTCCTTCTGATATTTATATGGAACCTCCTACATTCCAGCTTAAACCCATTGCCTCTCGTCATATCACTAGATGACATTGAGAAGAGCCTGGCTCCATGCTCCTGACACCCACCCCTCAAATATTTACAGACATTAATGAGGTCACCCCTCAGTCTCCTCCAAGCTAGAGACCCAGCTCCCTCAGCCTCTCATAAGGGAGGTGCTTCACCTCCATCATCCTTGTTGCCCTACGCTGGACCCTCTCCAGCAGCTTCATGTGCCTCCTGAACTGAGGGGCCCAGAACTGGACACAATACTCCAGATGTGGTCTCACCAGGGCAGAGTAGAGGGGGAGAAGAACCTCTCTTGATCTGCTAACCACTCCCCTTCTGATCCACCCCAGGATGCTGTTGGCCCTCTTGGCCACAAGAGCACATTGCTGGCTCATGGTCATCCTGCTGTCCACCAGCACCCCCAGGTCCCTTTCTCCTGCACTGCTCTCTAAGAGGTCAGTCCGCAACCTATACTGGTACCTGGGGTTGTTCTTGTCCAGATGCAAGGCTCTACACTAACCTGTGTTATAGTTCATTCAATTTGTCGCTGCCCAGCTCTCCAGACTGTCCAGTTTTTGCTGAATGGCAGCACAGTCTGCTGGGGTGTCCTTCCATAGTGTTGTGATTATCCTTTTTTCTCCACAAATGTCTTGTTATAACCTGGCACAGAGCAGAACTGGTGTAATTGCATGAGATTTGGATGCCCAAGGGATGTAGAGGGGCAGTTTCCTCCTTTCTGCTTCTGAATTCCTATTTGTAATGTACTAGGATATAAGAATTCAGGCTGTGATAACTCCATGTTTGCCACAGCACTGCAAGGAGCTTCTCATCAACCCAAATTGTTCCTCTGACCCTGCAACCCTGTTCCATTGGTTGTTTGTTAATCAGGATTTTCTTCCAGACACAATTGATGGTGACATCAGAGCAGAATAATTTTCCAGAGGCTTTTTCAAAACTCCAGACTGTTGTTCCTATCAGATCATTCTGATTAGCTCCTTCAGAGGCTGCTGTGAGACCTAATTTCAGCCTGTGTAAGCAGAACTCTTTTGCATGTTTGTGTTTATTACTCTTACAGAAATGAGACCTAGTGGCTCCTAGCCCCATGTTCTCCTTGGCCTTTGTACTCTTGGGTGTGGCTTTAGCCATGTTCTTTGTTCCTGAAGAGATGGAAATGGCAGCAGCTGGTCCCTGGTGGTCTGGAATTCTCTAACCACAGGAGCCTGTCCTGCCCTCTGGTTAAACACAGGGGAGCTGGAGAGTTTCAGTCATCTCATTTCAAAGGTCTTTAAACTGTCAAAACATTGTGGAGGAAGGTCAGAAGTGCAAGTCGGAAATGAAAAAGTCCTGTGAGGACCTAGTGCTTGAAGCACAATGACTGCCCAGCCAAATCCTGCAGAGAAAGGACCAGTTTAGAAACTAGTTTCAGCACTTTTAAAAGAAGGTTGATGTCTGCCAGCACTCATCCAGGTGCTGGGTAGTAAGAACAGCATTGTGAGCTTCACGACTGGGTTTTAGCAGAGCAAGTCTGCAGCACAAGCCATTTCAGGTTCAAAATGTGGAGCTGGTGTTAAATGATTTCGAGATGTTGAGGCAAAGGACTGTGGGGGAAAGAACAGCAGGTTTCCTGCTCAATCACCTTAAAAAGCTGCTGATAGCTCCTCTATGTGAATATGTTTAGTTGCAACAGTTCATCACTGACATGGATATTTTTTCTAGTTTCAGTTTGAGTGTTGGGGGAAAGAACTGGGGCTAAACAATCCATGGATTGAGCAAAGCATTTGCTCCAAGTATGCCCATGTGATGGAAGCTGCTACCTGACTTAGGAGGTGAGAAGGGAAGAGTAGGAATAGCCAACAATCAGCAGAAATCACGCTTAGACGTGTGTTCAAGTGTCTGTGTTCAAATATGTTAAGAGAAGGCTACATTTAAAACTAGCAAAGCACCAAATTCTACATCAACTCAAGACCACTGGTGCTGTGGTAGAGTCTCTTGTCACAGCTTCAGACTTGAGAAGTAACTGAAGCCTTATTAAAATGCTCCATACCCATCTGTGATGCTGTTGGGAATGGGGAAGTGCAGGCTAGGGGAAGCTGGGAAAAGGTGAAACAGGAGACTGGAAGCTGGAGAGGGACTTTGTACAAGCACTCTGGTGATAGGACAAGAGGGACAGGCTCAAGCTAAAAGAGGGGAGCCTGAGAAGAGATCTGAGGCAGAAATTCCTCCCTGTGATAGTGCTGAGGCCCTGGAACAGGTTGCCCAGGGAGGTTGTGGCTGCTCCATCTCTGGAAGTATTGAAGGCCAGGTTGGATGGGGCTGTGGGCAACCTGGTCTGGTGAGAGGTGTCACTGCCTGTAGCAGGGAGTTGGGACTGGGCCATCTCCGAGGTCCCTTCCATTCTAAATCATTCTATGACACTTGGCTGATGACAACTTCACAGCAAACTCAGCCTGTCAGAACAGGCTGAATTTGGTGACACAGACTTTTTTCCCCAGAGCCAAACCTTACCTCACAGTGGGTCAGCAGACACCTGGGCTCTGAGGTAGATGATCAGAATAGGATAGAACTGATTTTACTGTTTTCTCTGGGAGCTTGTTCATCTTCTCCTGCATTTGAGTTGATTCAGTAAAGAGGGAGTGAAGTGACCTGTTTCAGCAGGATTCTCTCCAGCTGTGCTGTGCCAGCACCTCACCCATGTAGCTATGGCACAACCACTCTTCCTCCTGAACTCATATCAGCCCTCACCTGCTTGGTTTGTGACAGGTCTTTGGTGTAAAACCTCCTGTGTAGAACAAGAGATTTTGTTCTTAATTATCACTTGATCCATTGAGAGTGGAACAGTGATGCTTTAGAATGAGTTTTCACCAGTTCATAAGGGATGAATAGTCCAGGAGGGAAGTTCCCATGCTTCACTTTCCTTTAGTTTAAAGCTACTGCTGAGAGTCCATTTTAACCAGCCCCAGTGATGTAATTTCTATCGGTGTTCTCCCAGCATGACTCTCTTGCAAAGGCTGTAGGGAAGGAGCTCTCCTTCACCTCTCCACTTTTCCTCCCCTACATACTGCCCTCACAGATCCGGCCTTCATCTCATGCTGTATGGAGTCAGAATTCGGATAAGCAGTTGGACTAAGTCAGAATGAAACTGTTCTGACAGCCCAACCTCCCTTCCACTGAAGCAGCCTGCAGGGTGTCAGCGTGAGCAAACACTGTTGTACCCATTCCATGGCTGCAAACGTGTCCTGTCGGCACCAAGAGATTTTAGACGCAAGACATTGTACAAGAGTCATTACTGTATTGAAAACAAGCTCCTCAGCCAAGCAGGCCCCCAGCAGAACAGCAATGAACACAAATACACTTTCATGTCTTTCTAAGACAGTACTAAGAGTGCAAAGCAGAGGCAGCTGCTGTGTGTGCTGCAGGATCTCCTTCCCGTACCCCACCAATTCACAGGGAGATGTGGCAGTGAGCTGCTGTATCACACAGTCAGAAGCTTTGTCAAGGTCAGGAGACAAGACACGCTCCAGTTACCGTGACACCGATCTCAGTATGGTCTCTTGTGCTGCCAGGTGAGCAGCCAGGTTCTCCTGAAAGTCGTGGAGGTAATTGTACTGCTGGAAAAGCACAAACAGATGTGTAGTGAGTGAGCTATACTTATGCAGGAGGCACCACCCACCTGAAAAAGCTGTTTAACACTTCAGGATGGAAACTGCACCCTCTAGTCTATTTGTTCTTGTGGTTTCTCTACACCCTCAGGAAGTTTTTACTGTCAGACACAGGTTATGTGGATCCTGGCTTGGCTCCTGTGGTTCCCCTCAAAGGTAACACAAATCATGGTGCTCAGGAGGTGGGGCTTCACAGCTGAATTCAAAGCTACTTTATTCGGGTCACCAAGACTGTTGCTCTCTTCATCAAGAGTCCATGATGTAGAACAGAGCCTTTAGCTAGTATCACAATCACAGAATGGCTAGGGTTGGAAGGGACCTTAAAGATCATCTCTGATGATGTAAAGTGGTTTATGGTAAGAGTTCTTAGATCAGCCCGTACAACATATGGACTATTCATACATGAGTGTTCCAAATGAGATAAAAATGTTGGTCAGCACAGGCTAAAGGACACATCATCTACCCCAGGTGGTCATGGAGGCTCCTGGTTATAACATTTGTTTGTATCCTTCCCTGGCTCTTCATGCAGGGAGGGAAGCTGCTCCCCACTTGCCCCTTTGTTTGTGGAAAACTGCTTTTCAACTAGTTGTTCAAACCAGATCTATGGATCAAGCAGATGTCCAAGCTGTGAGGAGAATGTGAACGATAGAAGAAAGGACGATAGCTTAGTGAGTGATGAACAGGGACAAGGAGGAGAAAGCAACAAGTCACCAGTGACAGTGAAGCACACGCAGGGAGAGCAGGGGAATTCAGCAGAGGCAGGACAAGGCAGAATCAGCATGAAACCAGAAGGCCACATGCAGCTCAAACCCAATACAGCATCAGGGGCACCAGAAAGACAGAAGGATCCCTTTGTGAAATGAAGGAGAGGACTGTCTGTGCCTGTTCCGATAGCCATGTAACCTGCTGCAGCCTCATTACCTTGATGGTCTGTATTGCCCCAGATCCTCTCAAGTTTCTGAGTCTATCTATCACTTGCTGAGGTGCCAGTGTGTCTGAAAGCTGAAGTAGGAGACAGGCAGCTACTGTAAGGGAAAGAGCACACACACGTATTTGACTGACCACCCCATGGTGTACACAGAGTCACTGCTGCACAGTAACACTTAGCAAAACTCAACCTTGCTCTATCAGGGTCACAGATCTGCTGCTGCTTCTGCCTAATGCTGTTTGCTGGCACTGGCCACATTTGCAGCATCCAGGCTTCAGAAATACAAAAACCCTCCCATTTTTTCCCCCTCTGCTTTTCCAAGTAGCACTTGGGATGCAATGACTAAAGTTTTTCCAGGAACAAGTCCCAGTGCACCCAGTTAATTCCCCTTTGGGCTTTCTGGCTGCTTTTTTGACAATAACAGCACACATTCCTCCAGGGCATACACAATAACTAACACCCCAAAAGCTTATGGGGAACATTGGGCTGAAGAAAGATGCACACAATGAGTTTAATCTCCTGTTTTTCTAGAGGACTTGTTCAGGGAAAGTGCAATCCCAGCAACCACAGGAGAGAATCACAGTGAAAAAAGAGTAAGAAACACTAGGAGAGAACTTTCTATCAGTTTCACTGAATCTTCTAGCTTCACTTCAACCCTCTATCCTGCACACCCAAAGCTATGACATGATGCTTCTGTTACTCACCACAAGCAGTTTCAATACAGGCAGCTGATGTTATGATCATTTGACAACACCCTTCCCAACCATCAACTACTCTGCTACCTGTAGCAGCAATATGCATTGTAACCACCATTAAACTTCAAGTGGAGTTTGGCTGCTTCAGACAGTTCTGTTTCATGAGGAGTTGGGTTAGTTGAGGCACTGAGGGGGAAAGCAGCTGCTTACCAAGACATGAGCGTCCAAGGCCTCCGTAACAGCTGAAAGAGAAGAGAATATTCAGCTGTAACAAGCTGCAGTTTACTGCAACACCAAGAGCCCCCTGATATGAAAAAAACCAGAATGATTCTTGACTGAATACAGTCAGAAGGGGCTGTGGTAAAAGTGAGGATAAACCTACACAGCTACCTCTCCTACAGAGCTTCACTTAAATTGTGTCTTGCTAAAGAAACTGCAATTTTAAGGGTCCCCTTAGTCCCAAAAAGGCACAGGACAGAAAACGGCATGAAAATGGACAAGCTTAATTTTCTTCATCTCTTGCACCGGATCTGAGGAGCTGCAGGTGGTTAGCCTGGAGGAGACTCAGGAGGCACCTTCTCCCTCTCTACAATTCCCTGAAGGGAGGCTGTAGTCAGGTGGAGGTCAGGCTCTTTTCCCAGACAACTAGCACCAGGTCGCGAGGGCAGGGCCTGAAGCTGTCAGGAGAGGGTTAGGCTGGATTTTAGGAAGCCCTTTCTCGCAGCAAGGGTGATCAGACACTGGAATGGACTGCCCAGGGCAGTGGTGGAGTCACAATCCCTGGAGGTGTTAAGGACAGACTGGCTGTAGCTTTTGATGACCTGATGTGGTCCATGTGCTGATGTTAGGTCATGGGCTGGGCTAGATGAGCTCAGAGGGCTTTTGCAGCCTAAATAATTACGTGGTTCAGGCTCTGATGGTAGCTGTGAGCTAAGGATGACAGTAGGAAGCCCAAGGACTCAGTGGGTGGGCAGCTGTCATTCAGAAAATGTGACAATTGGAAAGCTCTTCCTCTCTTCCCCAAACTCAGCTACAAATGTCTAAAGAAATTACTTTGAACCAATCTTGTGCAAGTTAAGAGGAGATTTTGTACTGCTGGAACCCACTGAGTTCCTGATAACCAGACCAGGAGTGAGCTATCCTCCGACAGCAGCTGCTGTAGCGTACAGCTTGTACTGTACACCCAATAGCCTGCAAGGCCAGCAGCAGGGAGTCAGATGGCACACATTTTCAAGTCTTTGCCCGAAAGAGCAAGGGGAAAACAGGAGATCTGAGGCTTACATAAGCCAAGTTAGCTCCAAATCAATACATGAGGAGAAACAAGCAGCTTTTCACAGCTGCTTCTTTATTTTCCTTCTCTAGTGGCAGCATGCAGCGGTGATGTGCCACCTAAGCCTACAGAATGCAAATGTCATTTGATGGGGTCACTGTCAGCTGGTCATCCATTTGGAGAGAAGCTGGTATCTCTGTACAGGAATGTGGGGTGAAAGGGAGGCAACCAGAACGTACTGAATGATTGTTTTCTGGTTACTTTCCAGGCAGCTTCGGAGCTCTTCCAGAATTTTGCAGCACTTGGCAATGTCGGGAGCATCCCCATCAGGAATGGGATGGTGGTGCACGCAGATCCCGTGCTCCTGGTAGGTGTCTAGAAGGTTTGGTACTCGGTATTTGGAGAGCTCTCCTCGGGTACAAAGCACAAATATATCCTGGGTCCCGTAGCTCTTTAGTTCTTCTGCCAACAGATTCAGACACTTGTGAATAAATAAAAGCCCTTCATTGAGCAGCAGGGTGCTTGCTTGTAACATTTCCAGCCATGCCCAAGTAGGTGTGCCCTGTCCCCACTGAGAACAATCAAGTCACCAAGGGCACTGGAAAATGAACTTGGTGGGGAATAAGTAACACTGGGATGTGCAGCTGCCAGTGCTGGCATTGGTACAAGGGTCCCTGAACAAACCTGGGACATAGCTGGGACAAGAGGCTCTTTTGACTGTCTAATAATAGGACAAGGGGCAATGGGTGTGAGCTGGAACATAGAAGGTTCCACATCAATGAGAGAAGGAACCCAGTGAGGTTGACAGAACACTGGAACAGGCTGCCCAGGGGGGTTGTGGACTCTCCTTTGGAGATGTTTAAAACCCATCTGGTCATGTTCCTGTGTGACTTGATCTAGGTGATCGTGCTGTGGCAGGTGGATTGGGCTAGATGATCTTTCTAAGTCCCTTACAATCCCTAATGTTCTGTGATGCCTTAGGATAAGCAGATAAGCTACTTGGTGGTGATTCTCTTGTTTAATCTTTGAGGTTAAGACAGTAAGAGGGAAGAATTTTGCTTTGAGCAGCATTTTCTTCCACATTTGCCTTCAGGTAACCCACAAGAAGAATCATCTTGGTCCAGAGCAAGTCTGAAGATAAGAAAAGCCTGTCAGTGCTCGGTACAGCCAACTTAAGCCTGACTCTGTGCCATCTCCAGCTGTCACTCTGTCCAAACACTGCAGGGTTTTGCTGTTATTCTCTGGTCTTCTAGTATTTACATATTAGCAGCTCAAATCTTTACATCACTTCATCTTTTCTATGCCAATGTCACTTTTCTCAGGGAAAAGATTACAAGTTTATAATTAATCTAAATCCTAACTTCCTTCTCTTGCACTTGACTCAGCAGGCCTCATGGCTACTGTAAAAGATACACAGTTGCCTGTATAGCTCCAGCCTGAATATACCCCAACTATTTATTTGATATTTAGTAGAGAAGCCACAGAGAACGTGGCACTGCACATCTCGTGCTGATAACAGTGGCTGTGCTCAGGGCTTTGCTGTGTCTTCAAACAGAATGTTACTTAAACTCAGAAAGACATCACTATCTGACATCCCTCTGTCATGGCTTTGCACAGAACTGCCCCATGTTCTGACATCAGAGGGACAGTCTTATGAGGAGAGGCTGAGGGAGCTGGGGTTGTTTAGCCTGGAGGAGACTCGGGGGGCACCTTCTCCCTCTCTACAACTTCCTGAAGGGAGGTTGTAGTCAGGTCGGGGTCAGGCTGTTCTCACAGGCAACCAGCACCAGGACGAGAGGACAGGGCCTGAAGCTGCTAGGGGAGCGTTAGGTTGGATTTTAGGAAGCTCTTCCTCACGGAAAGAGTGATCAGACACTGGAATGGACTGCCCAGGGCAGTGGTGGAGTCCTCATCCTTGGAGGTGTTTAAGGACAGACTGGCTGTGGCCCTTAGTGCCCTGGTCTGGCCGATGTGGTGACATCACCACATCCTGGTGAGCTGGGCTGGATGAGCTCAGAGGTCTTTTCCAGCCTAAATAATTCTGTGATCATGTCATGTCCATGGACACCTGCAGCACCCACTAAAAAAGTATGGATAAAACACCAGTGGTTTAGATGCTGGTGACTGGATCCTTGTGCCCAGATGAGAGATAAACAGCAACTGCAGCAGTCCCCAGACTACGACAAGCCTTTCAGTAACTTATGCTTTTGGTTTACCTGAAAGTTGTTCTTGCCTGTTACACAGAAGTTATAGTCCCTCACAGGCTGACCAGGAGACTCACCTATATCTTTCTGAAGATTTCTTCTAACATCCTTAAACCTGCAACCTAAAACATGTAATGAGTGACAGTTAGCACCTCAGGTAAGTGACATTTATGGCAGGGCTGCTACAGCTGAACAACCTCCCCCCAAAGCCAAAGCAAACAACAGAGCCGCATCCCAAACAAAACATGGATTGTATTTTTGCAAACAGATCACTAGTGCATTTAAACAGTTTAAACACAGTTAACTGCTTCATACTGTTGTATAATAGGATTAAAAAAAATCTGCCCTGTGTTTTAAGCTGCTCCATGTTTTCCAGGTGGAAGTTTAGGATATTCTAAATCAGGGTGCAGCTTCAGCAAGAAAAAAACCCAAACTCAAAACAATTGGAGAAATAATAAAAGGGCTGGACAGAGATCAGTTAAGAGTTGCCTGGTAGGAAAGTAAGTTCTCTGTTCTGTAATACCCAGCACAAACCATGTTACAAATCCTCCTTACTATTCAGTCTTTAGTGTATCATCACTTTCGTATTGCCAGATCATGCTGCCAAGGCTTTTTTGCAGCCCCTACAGAACTTTGATATTTCCAGCTACCCTCTGGTTGGAGAGATTTAACAACTCAAAATATTTGCGCCGGGTCCTCCTTCCATCTCCCCTTCTTTAGTCACAGCCCCACAACCACATAGTCTTTACGTCCACCCTGACAACATTCATGGCAGCACAAACCTGCAGGACAAGAGCTGTACCATGGGGGTTAGGAGCTGAAGATTAAACAGCTCAGAAAGCTAAAAAAACCCCCATAACACAGCTACCTTTTGTCATATATATGTTAACTGGTGTTAACATACGTGTTAGCGGGGCTTTCATCAGCAGTAGTCAACATCCACTTCAAGATACCTTAAATTCAATTATGTCCCTGCTTCTTGTAGGGGTGTTGGACTAGATGACCTTTGGAGGTCGCTTCCAACCCAATACTTTGATTCTATGATTTCTATGATTATTCAACACTTGTTTTACAGTTTAGGGTGATATTCGCCTCAAGCTTGTAGTTCTCAAAGCTGGCTAATAAAAATGGAACAACTGGTTTAAATGAAGTAGGGAGGTTCATACTGTCACCAACAGCTGTTCTGTCTCTTTTGTGACCACAGGAGATTCACCAGGGCTGCAGTTTTGGTAGTTAAAAATACAGTGAAAGCTTCTATGTTTATTTTCCTGTCACAGGCATGGCAGTACAACTCAGATGCTATGGGAGAGCAGTTGTGAAGAGTTGGCATAGCGAGTGAGTTCAGCTTAAGCTAAATACATCTTATAAAGGAATTATTTGTCAAAGCAGTCGTTTCACTGTTGCTGCTCATTATAACTAGGAAGTCAGGCTAAAAAGCCAAATATTTTAGCTGACAATGGAAGATGGCTACTGTTTTCTCATCACTCTGCTGGATGGTCTTGAATTCAGATAGTCTTTATATTAGCTTTGCTCTTTCTGAAACAGTTATTCCAGTGGTAGATTACAAAATTAGTCTCCCCACCAAGCAAACGCAACAGAGAATTTTGGGGTACAGAATTCTTTGGAGCTTTGGGACAGGTTTTAGCAGTGGAGTTTGAACAACTGGGTTAATAGTTGGACTCTGATCTTAAAGGACTTTTCCAACTTAAATGATCCCCAGGTTTTACCTCTCTTTGGCTTCAAACATGCCTGGAAATTTCAGTGACTGCTTCTTACCTGGAAGTGAACATAATCCCAGGAACTCAGAGGAGTACGCAGGAGATAAAGACAACCTACCAGGAAATAAAAAAAGTAATATATTATAATAATATAATAATATAATTTAAAAATCAGGGCATTTTGGTTATCTTAACGGAGATAACTTACTATTACACACTCCTTTTCTGCAAGACCATGAGATGTTACTTACCCATAATTAATTTGAAGAACAAAATTTAAGGTTTGCAGTGTTATTCTGCAACATGAAACTAGGGAATTACATGGTTGTTACTGCACAGATAGCCCTGCCCAGGAGGGGAGAATATATTGACAAATCTCTGTTTTAGCATTGAGATAACCTGGGAGATTGTGACTGATAATGACTAGTAAATCTTCCAAAAGCACACACATCCACTGACAGTTCACCAGCACCTACCATAACCTCAGTCCTCACTCTAGCTAGTCATGAGAGCCTGGCACAGGGTTCTGTCAGGAAAAAACCTCCTGTTTCACAGGAAAGGGATTCAGAATCTCTTAGGTTAGAAAACACCCCTAGGCATCGAGTCCATCCATTGTGCCAGCACTGCCAGGTCTCCATTAACTCCTGTCCCTCACCCCACAGCACTGCAACCCCTCCAGGGATGGGGACTCCCCCACTGCCTTGGGCCAGGCCTGGGGATTCCTTTGTGGGGAAGAAATTGTTCCTGAGGGACAACCTAACCCTCCCCTGAGGCAACTTGAGGCCGTTTTCTCTCATCCTGGGGAGACGAGACCGACCCCCATCTCGCTCCAATCTCCTGAAATTCAGGCAGTTATGGAGAGTAAGAAGGTCTCCCCTGAGACTCCTTTCCTCCAATTCAGCTCCCACCCAGTTCCCGCAGACGGTCCTCAGAGCACTGGCGCTCCAGTCCCTTCCTCAGCCCCACTGTCCTTCTCTGGACCTGCTCCAACCTCTCAATATCCTTCTGGCCCAGTGAGGCCCAGATCTGAGCCCAGGATTTGAGGTGGGGCCTCCCCAGCGCCCAGCCCTGGTCCTGCTGGTCACACCAGTGCTGACACAAGCCAGGCTGCCACTGGCCTTCTTTGCCACATGCTACCTCATCTCTAGCCACTGCTGACCAACCCTCACCCACTCACCGCGTCTGATGGAAACCCCCCCAGGGCAGTCTCACCAGGAGATCGGGAGCGGCCCCGGGTCCTCCTCGGCGGTCTCTTCATCAGACGAGTCAAACCCTGCTGCGGGCATCGTGCCAGGCTGGGCGGGATGAGAGAATAGAAGAGAGGAACGGAGACTCATCAGGAGCCGGCGGTCTCCCTGAGGGTCCCGGTACCGGTCCCAGCCCTCACCCCAGCCCTGGTCCTCCCCGGCCTCACCATGGCGCTGCTCACCCGCCGCCGCCCGTTCGAACTGTGCCCGCCTCCTCAAGCACCTCATTGGCCGAGCCCTCTCCTTTTGCCCAATTCCTGTGCGGAAAGCCGAGCCGGGGCCTTCACGAGACGAGTGTTGTGATTGGTAGAAGACAAAGTGTATTTTTAAAAGAAAGGCGATGATTGGCTGGAGGCGGCAGGGCGGGAAGCAGTCCTGGCTCGAGCGCTGGACGGCTGTTGTGGTGGAGTTTCTCGAGGGCTTCTCGAAGGGCTCCCTGAAGGGCTGGCGCGGCTCTGACTCTCCGCCAGCCATTTTAAGGTTGATGGCTGTCAGTGGCTGCTCACGAGTTGTTAATAACTGACTTTTATAACTGGGGAGGCGGTTCTAGAGATAAATGTGGGACTGGAAGGTACCCATTGAAACTCCCCTGGCTCCTGCAGCACCACCCTGGTGTTAACAGCAGTGTCTGGTGGACTTGTACCTGCTCTGGCGAGGGGAAAAATAGCAGGGGTGGGCCCTGCCTGGAAAGTGGAGCTGTGGGATATGTGTGACATTACAGTAATAAGAGTTTGGTATGCAGCTCTGGCCTGTGGGGGAACTTGGAATGGAATCCCAAGTGTTCTGAGGAGGCTTTGAATAGTGAGTGGTAGGCACAGAGAAAATGAGTTTCTAAAAGCAGAAAATGAGCAAAGCTTGATCTTTTAAACCATGAATGTGATGGTGAATATTCTGGCAGCAGTAGATCCACAAGAACCCTTTGCAGTGCTACAGACTGGGGATGAGTGGCTGGAGAGCAGCCTGGCAGGCAGAGATCTGGCAGACAGAGATCTGGCAGTACTGGTTGACAACTGGCTGAACAGGAGCCAGCAGGGTGCCCCAGGTGGCACAAAAGGCCAGTGGCATCTGGACTTGTATCAGCAATAGTTTGGCCATCAGGACTAGGGGCAATTCTGAGCCCCTCACTTCTAGAAGGAGACTGAAGGGCTGGAGTGGGTCCAGAGGAGCAATGAGGCTGGGGAAGGGACTGGAGGGAAAGTCTGATGAGGAGAGGCTCAGGGAGCTGGGTGTGTTTAGTCTGGAAAAGAGGAGACTTCCTCTCCCTAACTCCCTGAAGGGAGGTTGCAGTTCAGGTTGGGGTAGGGGAGTGTTAGGTTGGATGTTAGGAAGCCATTCCTCAGGGAAAGGTTAATCAGACACTGGAATGGACTGCCCAGGGCAGTGGTGGAGTCCCCATCCCTGGAGGTGTTGAAGAGCCTGGCTGTGGCTCTTAGTGTCCTGGTCTGGGTGATTGTGGTGATGTTTGGTCACGCAATGGACTTGATTATCTCAGAGGTCTTTTCCAGCCTCAATAATGTAGTGGTTTTGTGTGGAATTTTGGTGTTAAAAAAAACTGTATAAAGGCATTTCTGCAGTCTGTGCTTAAGCATGTGTGGAACAACGTTGTGAAGGAGCCAAGCAAGAACAGTGACTTTTGGCATCAACCTAGAGGATAATGTATAATCATGGAAACCTTCAAAGATATTTGAAGTCAGAAGTATGGTTGCATACAAAGTCCTTAACTGGTTTGAGCTTGGGGGGATTCTCAGTGTAAGTTCTCCAGGTGTGGAGATTTTAGATTCTTGTTCTTTGTTAATAGTGTTAGTTCCACAGATTGAAGTTTTAATGAAACCTGCTGGAGAAGGATTTGTAGAAGCAAATTGCTTGGTAATGCAGGATTTAGGGCAGCTTTAGGGAATGAAGAAACAGATGATGAGAGACTCAAGCAGAAGTCCTTTCTCTTAAAATCCAGTCTATGATAGCAGATGTACAAAAATTACACATTACTGAGCATGATGGAGAATTAAAATTATGCAGATGTTGCTGACTACGAAGAGCGATAGGAAGAAAAACATCCTAAGAATTGAGGCAGCATGAGGAACACCAGGCACTGGAGCGGCAAAACATCATTTTAATAATTCCTAGAGCTGCTGCCTGAAGGAGCAGGTATGTTGTTTGCTTTTGTTCAATATCATTTTAGCTCTGGTCCCTACTGAGGTTCCATGTAACACTTGTACTCTTTGATATCGATGTGAAATTTGCTCTGTTATTCTCCAAGGGATGAATTTTGTGCTTATTCATGTGAAAGGTATTGCAGTTTTAAAATCTGAGGATTATATCCTGATGGAAGCAGTGACATGAGACGGATAAATAAAAAAAATCAAAATAGCTGTGCTAAAGCTCATGGTTGGTTTTTTTAGGCGATCAAAGGAGTTTTCTGGAGTTTGTGTGCCTTCATGTGGTGGAAATCAATATGGTACTGTGTGGCATCTCACCTGGTAAGTCCCATTGAGTATTGGAAGCATGAGGCAAGAGCTTGGTGTCTCTTGTGGCAGAAAATGAATAGTGTGGTCTACGACTGTGAATCTGAAATAAATGTTGGAAAAAGGTTGGGAAACCCCCCCCCAACCCACAAAGCTGAGAAGGCCCTATGAGGTTCCTTATTTCTCAAGGCACGTGGCAGCATCAAATGGCAAATATTAGGCATGCTTCTGTATTTCTTAAATGGAGTTGTTGCCTAGCACATCAGGTTGAGATCAAATTGCATGTAGATTACTTTGTGGTGCATTTCATAGGAAAGATACAACAGTAATTGGTTTGTGAGGAGATGTCCTTTAAGAAGTAAAAGCGCATCAATGTCAAAGCTTTACATTCTTGAACTTTTTTTCAAGTTTGTAGTTGAGAGCATTTACAAAGTGAAGAGAAATAATCACAGGCTTGGGCTGAAATATGGATTGTGGAAGATGTCGCTCATTGGTGAGAGAGGGTGATAAAGAAGGTCTGGTTTAATCAGAATTGTAATTGGCCTTTTAGATGAATGGTTGGGCCAGGAGCTGCTGTCTACAAATAACTATTGGGAGCAGCAAGAAAGGTAAAGCCAGACTCTCCTTAGAGGTACAGAGAAAAGAGACAAAGGACAAAAATAGAATAGGGGAAGTCTTTAGTTCCTTTAAGAAAATTCATTGTGGAGAGTGGTGACAACAGGAATCAATAAGAATTTGAGTGTCTTGTGTTATAGTTCTTCAGTTGCCTTTGTTTTGAGAGAGATAACACATTTATTTCTTTAATGCAGTAATAAATACCCTTCAGGTAAATACAGTTAAACCAAGCCTGATTTTGTTGTCATTGGGTCAGAACTCTCAGCTCTGGGAACAGTGGGGTGGCTCATAGGTGTAGTATTTACCTGCTCTTGTGCACTCAGGTTAGAAGTGGAACAGTTTCAAATTTCTAAGTGTCTTCTCTTCCCCCTGCCCTTCTCTTTAAATTGAATGTTTCTGGAACACTACTGCATTATGAGAGCGACCATCTTGCTGTCTACAACTACCCGAAATGAGATTGTAGAGATGTGGGTGTTTGGTCTTCTCTCACAAGTAACAAGTGATAGGATTATAAGCTTTACATTGCACCTTGCAATGAAGTTATGAATGAAAAATTTCTGCTATGTGAGATAAGGGATTGCAGTTTTGGAGAAGCAAAAAGAAAATTTTAGAATTATAAGCACAATTTGGGGAGATTTTCTGTACTTTCCACAATGTTACTTAGTTCTTCAGCTACACTCAAGTTTGTTTTGTTAGGGTTTCATTCTAAAACTGTACCAAGAAAACACTGACCCAAATATTTGTGACTGCTCCAGGCCAAAGAGTTTGCTGAAGGCAGATTCTTATCAAGATACGTGATTGTAGAATAACAACCAACTACTCTCACACTACGAAGTTTATGGGTGAACTTTTTTTCCTTCATCTGCACATGGATTTTTATTGCTTTCCATCTCAACTCAAACGCGTTTGTAGCAGACAACTGGCTGGAACCGTGCAGCTTATGGATTGGCTATCTTTTTTGTCAGTAAAGCTTCCAAACTGTAATTTATCTGTGGTTCTGGACAATATCACCCTACAGAGAGTAGCCTTTGGCTTGTGGAATGACTTACTTTTGAGCGTGGTGTCATACACTGGTGCCATAGAGTCACAGAATGGTGTGGATTGGAAGGGACCTCAGAGATCCTCTAGCTCCAACCCCTCTTCCATGGGCAGGGACATCTCTTACTAGACCAGATTGCCCACAGCCTCAGAATTTCATTTATGGATTTTTTTTTTTCCAGGATAGTATCGTGTATTTAAGAAGCAAAAGAAATACAGAAGGACTTAAGCTCTGTCCAGCCTCATAAATCCTACATGTCTGTTGAATGAAATCCAGACCTGAGATTTGGCCTGAAGCTAGTGATTCACATCACTATGTGAAACATTTATGGATCATGGCTTGTTAGAATCAGGTGGTTTGCACCTATGTAATAAGGGTAAAAGGGCCACGAGTTGGCAGGCCTCATCAAGAGGGCTTTAAACTAGGATCGAAGGGGGAAGGGGATGGTACTCAAGCCTCTCGGGAGGCAATAGTGGATGGTGTATCCACTCTGAAAACAAATGTCTTTAAACTAGATTTTAAGGGCAGTGGAATGGTTGATGGGCGAGCACCAGTGGAGCAGAGCTCTGATCTTAAGGAAGAACAGGTGACCTCTTGCTATCCTAGGGTGAGATCGGAGCGCTCGGCTCGCTCCCTGAAGTGCCTATATACCAATGCATGCAGCATGGGGAATAAGCAGGAGGAGATAGAAATCTGTGTCCAGTCAGGCGGTTACGATTTGGTAGCAATTACGGAGACCTGGTGGGACAGCTTGCATGACTGCAGTGTGGCCATGGATGGCTATGTCCTTTTTAGAAGGGACAGGCCAGCAAGGCAGGGTGGAGCAGTTGCCCTCTATGTGAGAGAACAACTGGAATGTATTGAGTTCTGTCCAGGGACAGCAGAGGACAGAGCTGAGAGTTTGTGGGTGAGGATTAAGGGGCAGGTGGGCACTGGGGACACTGTTGTGGGCGTCTATTACAGGCCCCCTGATCAGAGTGAGGAAGTTGATGAAGTCTTCTA
>VXBP01003785.1:24574-65881 GCA_013400115.1 Rhinopomastus cyanomelas
GCCACTTGGGGTGATTATAAGGCTCTGGTGAGGGAATGTAGGGATGCAACTAGAAAAGCCAAGGCCTCCTTGGAATTAAACCTTGCAAGAGAGGTCAAAGGCAACAAAAAAAGCTTCTTCAAATATATAGCAGGTAAAAGTAAAACTAGAAGAAAGGTAGGCCCCCTGCAGAATGAGGTGGGTACCCTGGAAACAGAGGATGCAGAGAAGGCAGAGATACTCAACACTTTCTTTGCCTCTGTCTATACTGCTAAGGGTTGTCTTGACATTAGACCCCAGACTACAGAGGAGGTTGAGGCAAGAGATGAGCCTGCCTTGGTTGATGAAGAGTGGGTTAGGGATAAGTTGAGCGAGCTGGATGTGCACAAATCCATGGGCCCAGATGGGATGCACCCGCGTGTGCTGAGGGAGATGGCAGAAGTCATTGCTAAGCCACTCTCCATCATCTTTGCTAGGTCCTGGGGAATGGGAGAGGTGCCTAGGGACTGGAAAATGGCAAATGTGACCCCAATCTTTAAAAAGGGAAAGAAGGAAGACCCGGGTAACTATAGACCAGACAGCCTCACCTCCACCCCAGGAAAGGTGATGGAACAATTTGTACTCACTGGAGATATTCAAGACCCGCCTGGATGTGTTCCTGTGTGACTTGGTTTAGGTGATCCTGCTGTTGCAGGCAGATTGGACTAGATGATCTTTTGAGGTCCCTTCCAGTCCATAGTGATTCTATGATTCTAGTGATGAAAAACATCATTGTAGGTAAATAGTATTGCCTGCAGTTTTATAATGGTTACTGGCACTTGTTAGTGGAGATGAACTTCTGCAGTTCTGGTCAGGGTACAGCCTTGCTTTTATGGAGACTAATGACATAAGTGTCACTGGGATCAGCGTATTTTGACTTGCAGTCTTCAGCAAATCCTTGTTTATTCTGGATTGAAATGTGAAGCCTTTTATAGCTGCAGAGAAGATCTAGTGCTGTTTGGAGTAGAGAATTGTGCCATCCTGTGCAGCTGATTTGAGGTGATGCATAGTTCTCCTCTGCCCTTTTTTCATCACAGTACTATCATTTATAGATATATATTATTTTTTAAATGTTTATTTAACATAAACAAAAAGTTATACGTAATAAAGAAACCCTCTGGAATGGCACTTTTTGTTTTGTTTCCATGATTTGTTCATTCTCAGAGGTCTGCTTATGACCTTGAAATAATCTATTTTAACAGAAGTGATCATTTAAAAGCAAACATTTCCCTACTGTGTGATTCTTTTTGTGTTTCAGAATGAAATAGCATGTAATGGGCAATGGAGTGAAAACAAAAATTTGTTATATCAGTTTTTTAGCACAGTGTGGTTTTAAATTGATTCTATGATTTTAACTTGATAACCTTACTATATGAACTCTGACACTATTAATACATTTAATAATCATAGTTAGTGGCGGCAGTACAGCAGGCGGGTCTGTGGTATCTTACCTGTGTATGCAGTTACTTGCCTTATGAGGGATGAAGTCATATTTGTAACAAGTACCATGTTGCCTGCAGAGTTGATCATCACAAGTTGGTCTCTGGCTTCATATACCATGTGAATATTTTGTATTCCAAATTATGTGGCCACGTGGATCTTGTTCTTTTCCTTGTGGGACTTGTTTATTATCTTTCAAATATCCTTTAATGTCAAGCAATAATTAGAGCAACAGAGATTAAATGAAAAATGTTCTATAGGCATGAATTTCTTTGTTGGTTTTTTCCACTGCACTTACTGAGTTGCTCATAAGAAAGCGGCAGTTGGGCTTGGGCTTCCATGTGGTTTGGGCTTGCGCTTCCAGGCACTTTTTTCAATTATGTGGCATGTTTGGTCTATGACAGCACTGGTTTTAGCAGGAGAGATGGTATAAAGTCCCTGACAGACAGCTGAAGTATTACATCAGTCATTGTGAAAGCAGCAGGTGGTACAGTTTTGAGTGAGTGCCTGTGAAATAATTTCATGAACCGTAATGAAGGTAAAGGAACCAAACCAAATATTTAATAAATGGACTTATGTTTAAATTAGGTTTAAAGCTTGATAGTCCAGGCAATTTGGTGAAGGTTCTGGCATAGTGAATCTTTTCTTTTTTAACATGCTACTCAATGGAAATACTATCAGAGCACAGGACTGAATAAATTCTACAGCTTTTATTTCTCAAATGTTCCTGTTTTTCTAGTGAGTTATACTGAAAATTAGCTAAACTCTCATCAGTTAGGGTGATTTATGACATACTTAAGCATTCATGGTCCAGATATCTGGGCTCAAGGAAGGATTCTAAGCTATCAAAATGCAACTGGGAAAGGAAAAGTGTGACAGTAATGACAGTAATTTCATGCAAACTGTAAATTCTGATTTCAAGGGTCTTGATCTGAGAGTGTGGAGGAATGAAGGGGGGATGTTGAAGTCAGTGCCAGGGATTAGCATCTGTATCTTCAGTGACTATAGAGTCATACTGCATATATATTATATATTGTCCTCTCCTGCTGTTTGTGTTTGTGGATGTGCATGCAGATGGTAAGAAATGGGGGTTTCTGTAATCAAAACTAGAGGATTCTCTTCTTAGTTCTGTATTTATTTGCCTTAGCCTGTTCCTGTGTACTGGATGTTGCACAGCAGGGTTTGTCCTGAGAATGGCAGTGGGTAGAAGTTACTGGAGTGGGTCCAGAAAAAAAAAATGCAATTTTTTGAAAAATGAAGTGTCTTAAAAATCTTAAAAATAAAGATTTTTGAAATACCTCTGTCTTTTTCCATTTGCTTATCTTGAATAGTAAGTGAAAAAAATAAATAGTCTACAGTGTTCCCCAAATGATTTGGAAAATGTCTATAGTTAATTAAAACTTGGAGTGGGATCAAAAAGAAGCTTATTTGGGGGTTGCCCAGCTGGCCTAGTAACATGTCTCACAAACTGGAAGTCCTTTATGTCTTCTAAATCTTACATTTTGAATCAAATTTTCTCACCTCATCTGTACAACACAAGCTAATGAATTTCACTGAGCCATCTCCAGACCTCTCCCCAGCCTCATTGCCCTTCTGTGGACCTGCTCCAGTGCCTCAATGTCCTTTTTATACTGTGGTGCCCCCCCCAAAAAAACTGGACACAGTACTCAAGGTGTGATCTCAGGAGTGCAGAGTCCAGGGGCGCCGTCACCTTCCTACTTCTACTGGTTACATTGTTCCTGATACAGGCCAGGATGCTGTCATGTTTAGATTAGGAGAATAAAAAACCCCAAGTTAAATGTAAGGTGACAGTAACACAGCTAAAAAGATTTTGAGGGACAAATTCTGTGGAGATACAAAACTATAAATGTGCTTTTTTTCCAGCCATATTGGAAGCAGAACTTGACGGGGAATTTTTATGGCCTGTTGACAGTAGTGTATGAAGAATCTTTGACAAAGATAAGACTGAAGACTAGATTATTTGAGTCTATGTTCTTTGCAGAGTATCTTAGAGATTTTTCGAGACAGGAATCTTTATTCAAGATGTCATTGAGGAACTGCATCAATTTAGAGTGTCAGCACAAGAGTTTAAAACCCAAACAACCTACAATGAAAATGGATAGAGCTCCGCATCTCTGTTGTGTAAAGACTTCACACGGCTAAGAGTGATCCTCCCTCGTTTTATTCTCTCCTAAGCAGTAGAGGGCGATCTTGTCTTGAAAATTTAGTCTTGACGCCTATCAATGCCTTTCCTTTATAAACTGTTGCCGAAAGAATGAAGGGTTTTATCTCTAGAAACACATAGGATCAGATATACGTATTGTTCTCTGTAAATGTTATCTTTGTTAAAGGTACTCGCGGTAACTATCAGGTTTTAGGCCACACAGCAACATTTCTCTGTATTAAGTGAGAATTACTGAAAGTCAAACCTTTACAATACTAGTGGAGCAAATAATAGAATCCACTGTGCAAGAACATTAAGCCTGCTGTAACTAAATAGTATCCAAGAAATACTCTGAAATTAGCGTGTTTTGTTTGTTGGGTTTTTTTACTTAGGATTAAAAAAAAGGAAACATTTTTGTTCATAAAATACAGATAAACATAATTATTATTTGGTTTATTACATTACATGAAAATGAGGGAAACCACTTTCTAAATATATTTTGTGTTTCTTTATGGAAAGTGTTTTTATCTGTCTGTGTGTGGATGGCTGACTGCAAATAGAGGCACCAAGCCAGCCTCCAGCATTTGTGTGGGTAGTTCTGTTTACACAGACTGTTATCATTCTATTATTCTTACAATTTATTATTCTTATGTGGACAGTCTGGAGGAAAAAGAGCAGAGCCAAAAGGTTAGTTCTTCAGTTGCTCAGACACCACAAAGTGTAAGGAGAATATTTTTGGTGGTAGGGATTTTAAACTGGATTTTTTAACACATTCATTTTGTCTTAACATTTTGTGTTGCTGACATGCCACCTGGAGATGAGTGTGCCAAAGCCATATGACCACTCTGAAGGAGAATGACTGAAGGATTGTAGATGGCCTGTCTTGATAAACTGCTTTTGCAATTAATCTGTTGCAAATGCCCTCAGTATTCCAACTGAGTTTTCCTCTCACAGCCCTATGACAGTTCCCAGTGGTTCCAGGACAGAGCAATCCTGAGCAGTAAAGAGATTGAGATAATGACAGTCCATGGTGACAGCAAGGCTGGCAGAGCTGGCCCGGGGAAGACAGACATGTACTTGCCAATAGAAATACCTCCATCCTTTGGGAATTGTAGCTTGGGAATCAAAGCTGACCTCATAGACAAAAGTGATGGAGAACAAGCTTTTGATTTATGACTAGATGAAGCTCAAAGTCTGCCCTTCTGATCCTTCTTTACAACACGCCTTTTGTATTTTATACCAGCTCTTTCACTTTATTCTCAGGACGTTATCTCTTGGGGTATCGTTTTTAAGTCTTTCAGTGTTGTAAGAGTTCACTCATCTCGTTCATAGCAGGTTTTTTTACATAATGCTAAAAACCCTTTTAGTGTCACAAATAGCCTGTCATTGATATTCATCATCACGGATCAGCTGCTTTGCTTTTTGTTGGTGGTTTTTAATTTTTGTTTCTTTCCTGAAAGTTAGAACTGTATTTATTTTTTAGGTCACATGCTCACCTGGGGAATCCCATTTGTATTCACTGGGGCTGTGCTTGCCTGCAGCTCTTATCAGCACTTGAATATGAAACAAAAATGTATGTTTAATACTGGAATGTATGGGTCAGATCTGTAGTAAGATGTTGACCTCTCCTGAGTTCAATGGAGCTATGCTGCTTTTCACCACCAGTCTCTCATTAAGGCATCCACTATCATGATTGGAACAATATGTCCCTATGCTAGGAACTGTATCTGCTACCTGGTCACCTAGCCTTAGAGACCTTAAACAAAACTTACCTGTCTGCAAGTGTTAAAAATATGAATCTGTGTCTAAGTTTTCTTAGCTTGTTCCTATCTGAGTTACCCATTGTTCATATTCTTTGCTCTTCTCCCAGTGATGAGCCATATAAACGGTGTGAAAAGCAATTCCAGGAATGTCATTTATAAATGGGAAACACTGTGACAGCAAAAGCATAGCTTTCTGAGAAGGAATGTCTGTGCATCAGTTCTGTTGTATCTGTGTGCAGGGTGTTTGCAATTACATATACCTGTCAGTCTGTCATTTGCCTGCCTGTCTTCCTGACTAATATGACTGTTGATAAATACACTCCATTGGTGATTAAAAGGAAGTGACCTCCTATGATCCTCAGTTTGTCTTTTCCACCACAAAGGTTTGGTTGTAACGTGACATGCCATCCCTTTACTCTGGTTTACACCAAATTCAACAACTTGTGGCCTGCAGATACTCAGTATAAAGAGCAGAAAGGGACTGACCTTGACAACCTCATTTCTCATTCCTTTCTTGCTATAGGTAATATAGCTGAAAATGTGGTTTTAATTATAGTACTAATGAAAACTGAAAATCCAGACAGACACTTGACAAACTCTGGTACGCTTTATATTACATTTGTGCTAACTACAAAGCTTCCAGCTGGGTGTAACATTATCTCTCTTTTCCTTGAGCATCCGCCTGACTTAAGCTGTATAATTAATGTGTACTTTGGCTGGAGGTCAGCTTACAGTTGGTTTTTTAGAATTTTTACATTTTTTTAAGATGCTGTAATGAAACAAATATGTTTATTACCTCTGCGCCTGCGTTCCCTAGGGAGAGTTAATACCTGTGGAGGAGCACTGGCTGGAGAACTTGAATAAAATGCTTCTGCCAGCTGAGTCTGATGCATCAAAAGTCTGGTTTGAACAGAAGGTGTAAGAAAAGGAGTCAATAATGTAATGTCCACAGATGTGTTTTAACTTTGATTCAGCTCCTTTGTACGGCTTGTTGATTTTAAGTTATGACAGCAATACGCAATTGCCCAACATCGAGTCTGTGAAGGGATTTCTTTTATTTCTTTTTTTTTTCCTTTGGAAAGTATTTTGTTTTCAGAACTCACCAATGAGAAACTGCTGTTCTCAACTAGAGCCAAAAGCAGTAAAATCAGGTTCCCTGCCAAGCTCCACCAGTGCACCTTTATCCTGACCTGTCTTAATTCTGCTCTTCCAGGGCATCTGACTGCACTAGCACGTGTGTGTAATGGTGCTGAACTAAATTCTGCTTTTCATGATATGGAGAAACGCTCTCTCAGGACCTGAAGCTGAAATTAGCTTTGAAGCAATTTTAGTATGATGTAAGACAAAGTTGAAATTGGGTTGCAAATGTTAACAATCCAAAGACTTAGACTTCACTCCTGTTTTTAAGGACTTGCAGCAGAACCTGAAATATTTTTTTCTGAACAAAAATATTAGTGTGATTCTTCTGCCAAACTTCCAAAACACGTTTCTGACATGAAAGGAAATGGCTGTGGTACAGCCGCGTTCTCAATGGGGGCCTCAAGGTGTTACTCATAGAAATGAATGTATCATGAGTTTCAAATGACCTTTTCTGGCATGTTCCTATGGCTGTTTGATGTTTTGTTCGAATGCACAAGGAGCCTGTTGATGTAGCCTGACCACAGCTGCACCTTAAACTTGTTTGCTGATACAGATGAGCTGAGAAAAGTTTAGTTTGGTTCTTCTCGAAGAGCCTGGAACTGTTTCTGCTTTCTCTTTTTGTCATCAAGGATGACCAAAAAAACCTGCAAACCAACAACCAAATGTGGTCGCTTCTGAAAAATGTTTCATACACAACTTTGCTGATGTTTAACTGATTGATTTTTGGAAGACAAGCTGAGTTCAGATCATTGAAAGGTCTCCCCAAAGCAGCAGGGCTAATGGATTTTTTAAAGTTGCCTTTCTAGAAATAACTGATGGGTGATATTCCTTAATGGCTGCACTTTGTGCTGAAAGATGATTTGGAAGATCTGATACTGGAGCGGTACATTTTTGCTGCTCAAAGCAGGGCACAGATTTTGGAAACAGCAGGTTTTGCATACACTGGTATTCCAGGAACAATAAGTCTTGCATGAAGTCAATCTCTGATGGTTGTGAACAGTAAGTTGTGAACTGTTGTGATGGTTGTGAACTGTTGTTCCAAGGGCCTGCAGCTCAAGAAACACCATAGGCAAATCACACCTTCTACCACAACTTTGTAACTGGTTTTCTTAGTGTCTCGTGAGTGCCCATTTGGCATGAGGGAGATGCACCGGCATTAATTAAAGGCATTTCCCTTCTCAAAGAGGAAATAACACCTAGTCTCCAGTTAGTAAACAGCTCAAAAAATGAATTAAACCAGATGTCGCTGAGTCCTTGGTATTGACACATGTGGTCATGGAGCCTTTAAAGTGTCCCTCCTGTGGCCCTTCAAGTTGTATTAAGATCTTATTTCCATCCTATAAACATTTAGGAGAATGATTAAGCAGCAGTACATACCCCATTCATATCCCATCTTGTGCTGGGTTCATGGCTCTGTTGCTTCTTGAGTGGAAGTATGCTAGGTAGGTAATGTAACATCACTTATTATTCCATTAACTCTTACCAAACAGGCTTAGTGAACCCAAGTGTCTGGAAGTCTATAATGCTTTGTATTTTACTATTTTTTTAGCTTGTTTTCTTCCCACAATGATTTGGACCCTACTTTTCCTTCACCTTAACCATGCTACTAAACATCCTGTTAGCCTCAGTACAGTACAACTAATATCTTTGTCCTCATGGTTTAGGATTATGATATAGTGCCTCAGCATCAAATTCTCCATGCACAGGCATGAGAATAAATTTGTTTGCAGAGTCATTTGGTGTTTATTGGACAGCACAAATTAATGGGGAATTTATCGAGGATAAAAAAGACTTCTTTGTGGGTATGTGGTTGTTACCCTTCTAGGAGTAAGGTGAAGGCAAACAAGATTGGTGATGGAGGACAGTGAAGACAGAAGTTATACTGTGGACTGGGGCGAAGTGCTGCCCTGTGTCTCTGCATTTGCTGCAAAACCCAAAGAAAACGCATTATGCTGGGCGCTACCCCTGTCTGATGATACTAAGGAGGCAGCTACTGCTTTCTTAGCTTTTCCCCTGAGAAGTTAGTGCCTAGGAGCAACAAATGGTCAGTAGTGGCCCCGATGTGGAAAGGAGCTACAAGTTTTGTAAGCAAGAACAGCAAACCTATGGAACTGCTCACATCACATCCTACAGGTGTAATGAGTTCTCTGAAGCAAGGCTGGTACTTGTGTCATGTGCTGCAGGATTTCCTAGACCAAGTCACACAGGAACACATCCAGATGGGTCTTAAACATCTTCAGTGAAGGAGACTCCACAACCTCCCTGGGCAGCCTGTTCTGGTGCTCCGTCACTCTCACTAGGAAGAAGTTCCTTTTCAGGTTGATGTGGAACCTTCTATGTTCCAGTTTACACCCATTGCCCCTTGTCCTGTCACCAGATGGCATTGAGAAGAGCCTGTCTCCATCCTCCTGACACTCACCTTTCAAATATTTATAGACATTAATGAGGTCACCCCTCGGTCTCCTCCACTCTAAAGAGACCCTCAGCCTCTCCTCATAACGGAAGTGCTCCACTTCCTTCATCATCCTTGTTGCTCTGCACTAGACTCCCTCCAGCAGCTCTGTGTCCTTCTTGAACTGAGGGGCCCAGAACTGNCTCTGTTCCATTGACCACTGCTCTCTGGCTTCTATACTGGAGCCAGGTCACGATCCACAAAACTACCCAATCATCCAGACCACACTGCCTCAGTTTGTCTGTGAGGATGCTGTGTGAGACTGTGTCAAATGCCTTACTCAAGTCAAGATAGACCACATCCACCATTCTGCCATCATCGATACCTCTGGTTATGCCCTCATAAAAGGCTATCAGGCTGGTCAAGCATGACTTTTCCTTTGTGAAGCTATGGTGACTGTCCTTAATGACCCTCCTGTTCTTGATGTGCCTGGAGACAGCCTCTAGGACAAATTGTTCCATCACCTTTCCTGGGATGGAGGTGAGGCTGACTGGTCTGTAGTTACCTGGGTCCTCCTTCTTTCCCTTTTTGAAAATTGGAGTGACATTTGCTATCCTGCAGTCTCTAGGCACCTCTCCTGATCCCCATGACTTAGAAAAGAAGACGGAGAGTGGCTTAGCCATGCCTTTTGCTGTCTCCCTTAGTATGAGCAGGGGCATCCCGTCTGGGCCCATGGATTTATGTACATCCAGTTTGCTCAAAATATCCCTAGCCCAGTCTTCATTAACTAAGGCAGGCTCCTCTCGCCTCAATTTCCTCTGAAGAAGGAGGTCAGCACAGCAATACCTTACATAGTGCCTTTCATTTGAAATGTTGGCTCCTTTGCTTTGGCAAGGTGTTTATGCCTTTGACCTAGCAAATGGAATTTACTGGGGAAGATTTCTCAGATGCAGCAGGTTTGTTGTTTTTTTTTTATCATGTAACATTTAGGAGGAGTGGCTGGAGGAAGGCTGGGACAGTTTTCTTTGATGGTGACAACAATATTGGAAAACAGATGTCTGGAGTAAGACCAAAAATCTACATGCCTTCCTTTGCTGGTGCCATAGTTCTCTAGAGAATTAACAGTTTGCTTATACAAGTTATGGCTGCTTCATCCCTGGAAGTGTTGAAGGCCAGGTTGGGTGGGCCTCTGGGCGACCTAGCTTGGTGAGAGGGATCCTTACCCATGGCAGGGGATTGGAACTGGGTGAGCTCTGAGGTGCCCTCCAACCTAAACCATTTTATGATAACTCAGTGAAAATTAGATGTACCTATGATTGTAGAATCATAGAATCAGCATTGTGTCTGAATGTTTTAGATTTACCTGAGGTTGTGGATCTGTGGGAATAGATTTGTTTATTTTTTTCAAGTGTGGCTGCTGTTTATTTTTTATTGTTTACTGGGTTTTGTCTTTGAGGGGAGCAACATGTGCAGGTCCTGATATGTCCCCAGCTAAGCGTGTAGGTAGCCGTGCTGCTGACTGGCAGATACAGTCAGGTGCCTCAGTCTGTGACAGCAGTTTCATTCTCAAATAACACCCTTCAAAACTTTATATGCAGATACTATCAACTACTCAGGAAGGGACTCGAAGTAGCAAAAGGCAGTTCCATTTAAATTGGCAAGCGTGGGTTTGGGCAGCCGGACAGCTCCCGTTTGACCACACAATTGAACAGGATAAAACATTGGAATTATCCCCAAAGTTACAACCACTGGCTGCATGTGCCTTGACACAGAGGGAAAAACATAAGGCTTGCCTTGAGAAATGTACAGTCTAGATCACTACATCTGATTGTGTAATATTTTATACTCTGTCATATTACCTTGAGCCTGGGATTTTTCTCTTGTGCCTTTTGTACAGATTCATACCTGTTCTGTGTTAATGTGCATTAATTAATAGTCACATGGTGGTAGAGAAAGGAACATGTGAGGAGGAATATTGAACACATACAGTTCTTGAGCTGTAATTCAGGTGGACAGAAACTATACTGCTTCCTAAACAGAACCCTGTTAAAGAAAACATATATGTATGTTTATATTTATATATATCTGTACACACTTTGCTTCCTGAACTGGCCCTTTTAACTTTTGGCACTGGAAGAGAATAAGATTCTCAATGCATTAATCTTGGAAATAAAGCCAGGAGTAATGGATCAGAGCATGGGATTTGGCACTAAACACTACCTGTGGATCTAACAGTTTTATAGAATACTATAGAACCAATTCAACCTATTTAAAGTGTAGGGGAAAGAGGTACATTAAAGTAATATTCTTCTGTCTGGAAGACCTAAACCACATAAATTCCAGATGTAAAGCACATAGGAAAATTTCTCTGTTCTCCCCCTTAGACTGCAAACATTTGGGGTAAGTGCTGCTGCTTACCCTGTTCATCCAGCACTTAGTCCACTGCTGTTCCAGTTAGGGATTTCTGAAACTGGAATAGTGCTCAAGGGTGCCAGGCAAATGCCCCCATCGTGCAGCGAGCAAATGGCTTTAAAAGCATAAGGACTTATAATTTCACCCAGAGATAGTTTTTAATAGCAGTGACAGGGGGTTCAGCACTAACCCATGGCAGTGTGTATTCAGCATGGTGACAATACTCTTCACTTCGAGTTACGATGTGGGCGGTAGCCCCTGAGTTGTGGAATAGCTGCGGTGCTGGCCGATGGGCTGGGTTCTACCTTGGATGGGGAGTTTTTATGATGGCCAATGCTCTGAAACTCGTTTGGGCAGTAAATTTACTTGCCTTTGAGTTTACAAGGCAATAAACAGTTAAGGCCTTTGACCTCGACATTTACCAAATACATTTGCAGCAGTTGTGTTTATTGACAACTATTTATAGGGAAGTATTTTATACTGGACTTTACATGTGAAAGAGAACAAGTTTAATTCTGCAGCTGTCACTCTTATGATTTCCATCTCTGCTTTCCCTCTCTTTGATTTATATTTAAGACTTGAAGTAACAGGTTAATGCTGCAAAACATTCAGTTATTCATAAAACAGTTAAGACTTTTGCTAGCTTTTTAAGACTGCCTCTATTTATTTTGGGTGTCTGAGGTAAAGTTCTATGTATGCTATATTTTGAAAGGCCCTGTATAAAGTTAATTTTACATTTTCTTGTTAATTTAACAGGTATTCAGTAACTGGAAGACATTAACTGTTATTAGAAGATGAAGTGAAAAACCTGAAAATAACAAAAATAGTAATACTTTAATTTGTAGGAATGCTTTAAGCTTTATAGGAAGCTGGGTTTCTCACAATTTTCTGATGAGCAATTAGCATCATGAGGCTTCTCTATGCCTAGCAACCAGCTAGTTTGCTGTGTACTCATCAAGACCAAGAACACATGTACTGCTTTGCAAAAAATCTCTGTAGTTGAGGTTTCCCTCCCATTGAGGCATGTGTGGGATGTCAGGTGAGGTTGTTCATCAGAGTAAGTGGTGTCCAGCTGGAGTTTTAACCAGCAAAACTTACAGTCTTGAATTGCTCTAATTTATGTCATGGCTTAAAGGAGAGATTGTCAGGCCCTGAGATTACTGGAAAGCAGAAAGGTAACGGTGCTTTTGTCCTTTGCTGTGACCGTCTGCGGAGCTCATGCTAGGTGCACCTGGGGTAACTGTTCCCCAAACAAGCCTTGCATTTGGCATTGACACTTTTAAAATTGCTTTGGCTCTGATCCAGCAAAATATTTGAGCTAATGTTTAATTTCAGGCATGAAGCTTGAGACTTCAGTGTGACTGCTCATAAGCTTAAAGATAAGCACATGCTTAAGTTCCTTGTTGGAAAGCGGCCAGCATACTTTTTATCTTGTAGTATCATGCCAGTGAGATACTCATTTCAATCTGTTGAACTCTGATTCCTGGACTACTTCTAGAAAAACGATTTCAGATGCTGTGGAATTACAGTCATTCATTTCTAAATAGCTCACCAGATTCTTGCCCCATGTAAATTGCTTTATGGCAATTTGCAGCATTAGAGGATATGCTGCACAGTTTTGATCAGGAAATACCTGCATTGTTCTGCAATTGGACTTCTCTTTCCTTTTTGAATAAGTAGAAGATATGTATAAGAAAAATATTTTTTTACTGAGGGTTGTGAGACTAACACAAGTTGCCTAGATTGGTGGTAGAAGCCCCATCCCTGGAACCATTCCTGGTTAGATTGGACCTTGGGGCTCAGAGAAACCTGCTATAGTTGCAGATGTCCCTGCTCACTGCAGGGGGTGTTGGACTAGATTAACTTTGTAGGTCCCTTTCAAGCCAAACCAGTCTGTGATTCTGTGATTTATCAGTGTTATCTACAGACCAAGTGCAACAACATTATGACATCTATTAGAAATCATATTTAACTAGATAGTCAGACTCTCAGGTGAGTTATACCAAGTACGTTTAGAAAGTAGTGTCCCTTCTACTTCAATAAATCACTATAAATGGATCCATGGGCTTGTTTGTCAGACTTGGGAGCCAGTGACAAATTGTTCACAGCAGCATTTTAGAAAACAAACCTCATGCCAAGTTTACAAATGATCTTCCCAGAACACAGGGAACACATTATGACCCTGCAGCAATGTGGACAGCCATGTGCACCCTCGGCAGACATTTACCTGCACAGCACTGGCAGTAAGATGTTCAGTAGTGTAGCAGAGTTGTCCATGTGGTTTTCTTTGAGTGACTTTATTCTGGAGACTCAATTTGCATTTAATGCTTAAAATATTCTGAAAGGTCACATCTGATTTCCCTCCTAGTAAAAGTGACCAGTCCCCATGTCAGTTCAGACTGGGAACACTAATGAGGGTCCTGGTTCAGAGAAGTTTTCCCTCTGTAAAATAGTTAAGCATATTCTTGTATCATTAGGGTATACTTAACCCCACCAGCTTAATGAAGAACATACATCTTTAAAGGTAATCACATACTTAAGTGCCCTGTTGAAAAGGGATTGATTTAAACCTGATACAACTCTATAACTCATCCTGTTGATCGAGTACCCATTCAAATTCCTTGCTTAACTAAAAGGCTGCTTTGCACCTCCTAGACTTTGGTTTGAGCAGTGACAATGTGCAGCCGTGCTGCTAAGAGGGCTGAAAGACACCTAGGAGAGGTTCTTGGTTGCAAGGGTGCTCAGCCTGTGCTCCACAGGCTGCCTATTTCTCACTCAAAGAATTACACCAGTTTGCAACCAGCTCTTTCTTTTTAGGTATAGCAACTAAGGAGCGCATAAACTGTTGTCTTCCAAAGTTGTTTGTGTGGTGGAAACTGTATGATCATGACCAGTGGGGTCATGATTTTTCTTGTGGGGTTCCTAGGCTTGCATTCCACGAGGTGCCTTGTGCCAGAAGTGAGCTCATGTGAAGAGTATCAGGGGACCCCGAAAGATCATCTAGTCCAATCCCCCTGCCACAGCAGGATCGCTTCACTGGAGAAGTTATGGAATCATAATCACTCAGGGTTGGAAGGGACCACCTGATCATCCAGTTCCAGCCCTGCCACCAGGCTGGGACACCCCCACCCTAGACCAGGCTGGCCAGAGCCCCATCCAGCCTGGCCTTAAACACCTCCAGGGATGGGCCCCAACCACCTTCCTGGGCAACTCATTCCAGGCCTTCACCACTCTCACAGTGAAGAACTTCCTCCTCACATCCACTCTAAATCTACCCATCTCCAGCTTTGCTCCATTGCCCCTAGTCCTGTCGCTACCCACCATCCTAAATAGTCCCTCCCCAGCCTTTTTGTAGGCCCTCTTCAGACACTGGAAGGCCACAATAAGGTCACCTGGGAGCCTCCTCTTCTCCACACTGAACAGCCCCAATTCCCTGAGTCTATCCTCATAGGAGAGGTGCTCCAGCCCTCTGATCATCCTCGTGGCCCTCCTCTGCACGCGGTCCAGTATGTCCACATCCTTCTTGTAATAAGGGCTCCAGAACTGGACGCAGTACTCCAGGTGGGGTCTAGTTCTGGAGCCCTTATTACAAGAAGGATGTGGGATCTGGGGGTGCTGGTGGACAGCAGGATGACCATGCGCCAGCAGTGTGCTCTTGTGGACAAGACGGCCAACAGTACCAAACACTGTGCTCTAAGGACCATAACCCAGAGACACGTCCAGCCAACAGAATGCACGTTCTTTGTAAAGTGGCACAAGGGTTTTTCAAACCTCAGCATTTTATGTTGAAAATAGTTGTTGAAAATAATTGGAAATGTAGCAGTTGCCAGAACAGACTAACAGCCTGTCAGGTTTCATGTTTCCTAAAGTCACTTTTGAATTCATTAACAGTTCTCAAATATTCTGATCCAAATTTGGTTCCTCAAAAATATCAGCTCTTAGGGATGAAACATTTTCACCCCAAAGTTTTATTTGAGGTTGGTTTCCCTTTACTTCTTCATTTGGATAGCCTGAGTGAGTCAGGTGAGTGGACTTTGGCTCCAGGACCCTGTTTGTATTGACTCTGTCAGCAGAAACTTGGGGAAAACCCAAGTGAGGGTGTTAGTAGTGTAAGTGTCCAGCTGCTAAAATACAGATGTTGCACAGCTAAACTGAATTGAGCCAGAATGGTGTTTCACTGGCAAGGTTTAGCATTCTTAATGCAAACTGAACCCTCATAAGGAGGGCCTCTTATACTGTAGGTTTTGTACTTTAATGAGGCAGATATTTAATCAATTTTAGGGCATGTTGGTATCTGTGTTTTGCATGTGTTTCAAATAACAATGAAATTTATACGCAGATGAAGTAATTGAAGCGTAGCCTGATTTCAGAAGGGTGCACAGGCCTTGCTGCAGTGTAATTTGAAGAGATTGGGGATCAATCAAAATGTTTTAAAATTAAGACTTTTCTGCAGCTGGGACACTCCCGGGCTGAGCTACTTTGGTTTCAGTTTATAGCTCGACTTTTTTCCCCAAGTAAAATGGTTTATTGTACCCAGGATTTTTTAACTGTAGCATCTGAGAAGGAAAGGTATCTCTAAAAAAACTGATAGTCTGTAGAGATCTAAATCTGTATCATGCTGTGTGACCCAAACATACCCTGAACATTAATGGCAGGAAGTTTAAAATTTAAATCCAGGTCCGTATTTCACATGAGTTCCTATCCTTGTACATCAGAATTTGAATGCAATATTCGGCTAAAACACCTTGGAGATTGCCTTTATTTAACTGCTCTCATATGAGTTACAGCTCTGGCAGTTATTTATTGACTCTAAGCATGATATTAGCTGTTGTTCAGCAAATAACCCTTATTCTTACACTGGCCCACACCATTTGATTTTTTTTCTCTAGTTGTTAATTCTGGAGTATATGAAATTCAGAGATGGCTTCTTGGGCCAGAACTCTTACCAGGTATTTAGTTTGTTGTTATACAAATCATCTTCCTTTTGTAGTGAGTTTATCTCCAAAATTTCTTTGCTAGGAGTGTGTTATTAAGTTATTCTTTGAGGTCCAGTTTCCAGTGTTTTCTTTGATAGGTAAACCCGTGGTTTGTGGGGAATTCTCCATGGAATAGGAGCTGCTTGTTCTGGGGATAAAAGAAGTAGAATTTATCCATCAAGGTCTGATCCAATACCCACAGAATTCAGTGGGAGACTCTCCCTCCTTAGCAGGTTTGTGTATGTGGTTGAAGAACAGAATTATCAACTCATAAGGAGTAAGAACCAAGACAAATTAGTTTAACTATAGTTAAAGTATTTGTTTATCTGTGTCTCCAAATGATGAAGATTGTTTCTGTGCTGGATTTTGAATTTTATAACTGACAATTAATTTAGAATCTATCAAAGAGCCTCTAATATTCATGGTGCAGTAAAGACCAACATGCAAATAAAACTACATGGAAAGAATTGCATTTAACAGGAAAGCAAAGTTTAGTTTCAATAACAAATTGAAACTCTCAGTGGGTTTTTTATTTTCATGCTTTTTTACAGGTTTTTCTACTAAAAGTCTCTTTCCCATTTGAAGGAAGATACTTTGCATCATTCCTTTTAATTCAAGCTGTGGTTAACCAGGTTTTCATCAGGAAAATCTTAAAATATGCAATGTGCTGTATTTTTCAGAATTCTTTTTTTCAGAGTACACTGCTGAATGGAGTCTTTTTACATAAAGGATGCACATCTTCAGCATTCCTTCAAAAAGTGTTTGCTTTAGGATGATGCCTGCACTTCGGAAAGAAAATCTGAGAGATTTAGATCTTAATTAGAAGTAGGAAAGAATATCAGGTTTTGTCACGGCACATAGCAGCTGGCAGCTACAGTGACACTCTGCACTTACCACTATTTCTTTCTTTCCCTAGAGTTATTATTTATTTAGTTTTTCTCCCTCATCTACTTCTTACACAGACCATCAGCGGAAGCTTGCAGCAGAGTACCTACCACAGAGTACCTACGACTATGGAACAGGTGCCAGCCAGTGCCTTTGCACTGCATTTGTGTTCCCTCCTTTCTTACAACTCTGTCAATATTTAGAGCTATAGTTGTCCTGCACTGTCTTCTGTCTCCTCATAATACAAAATTTTTATTTTTTAAGCCCTCCATGCTACTGGAATAGCACAAAGGGGCTACTGTAAGGGATGGAGCCATGAGCAAAACTGTCATTTACAAGAGTAAGTAGTTCAGTAGGGGAAAAACTCCAAACACAGCCACAACAAATTATTTAGCAAAAAAATATTTTGAGAAGTGATGTAAATTGTCCCTGTTTGTGCAGGATTAATGGAGTTAACATGCTGAACCAAATTATGCAGCCCATATGACTTAGAAAAGGAAAAGTTTTGCTCACATGAAATATCTGACAGCAGCTTCTTATCACATACAGGAAGAAGACAAAGGTTAGGGATGCAGTGTGCTTTAGAGCAGAAGACCCTGTGTTTTTTGTCTTTTATATCAATAAATGAAAATAGAATTTTATGGTTAGAAGGCTTTAAGTGCACAGATAAGAGCCCAAGTAAATACCAGCACTCCTCCATTCCTGAGGGAAGTTGGTGGCCTGCCTGTGTAACTTCGTGATAAAGTCCCATCTGTTAAAATAAAGTGCTGCATTACTAGTAATAAATTTCAGGCAAAGACCATGCGAGGTTATTTTTCCATGACAGGCTTTTCTGACCTTTACTTTAAACCAGAAAACAACTGTATTTGAAACTGAAATAAAGCTTTAAGTTTGGGTTTACTTTTATGGGGCAAATGAGAACTCCTGATCCACTTTTATTTACCTGGTAAACAGTGTTGCCTGATAAACTGTGAGGAGAATCAAGTCATAAGGAAAACTCTGCTTCACAAATGACATACATAGAAAAACAGCAGATGTCTGATGAAGTAAAGAACCGACTTATTGCCAAGTCTTCGGAAAACAAAATTAATTTCCTTTCGTCTTTGATAATGATGACATAATGTAGTTAATAGGAAGAGCCTGCTACGCTCATGGAGTTATTAAAGAAGAAATGTCAGACATGCAGCAGGTCAGAAATATGGGTTTACTTGCCAATGCCATTTCCATGAAGGCATTTAGAGATGTGGACGAAAAAGAAAGATAATAGTGATGTAAAATGGTGCTTTTTGCCTTACCTGAGACATGAGAAATGTGTAATGAAACCAAACCTGTGAACACCCTCTTCATGAGTTCTGGTTATTCAGTACAAAGAAGACACTATTTGCGAGGCAGCTTTTTCCTGTTGAGATCTCACTTCAAGGAGAATTTAACTTTTCTAGAGTGAAATAATAAATTTTTAATTTTCCTTCTGTTTTTCCTTGATGAGAATTAAACCAAGTGAAGATAGTGGATGAGTGGTCATGGCCTGGAATGTTTTACTGGGTAGAAAGTATCTCAACAACCATGAGAAAGAGATCGTGTTTTCTTTATTTTCAAGCACTTAACTTTGCTCCTTGCTTTTAATGAAAGTAGTAAGACGTAACGATACCTTTATTTGCCATATCCTCTTCGGTCACTAGATGTCCCTGCCTGCTGTTGGAGTAGCTGACAGGGTGTGGTTCCTGGGGAGCAAAAAAGGTAAAGCTGATACCTTGAGGCTATGTAGGAAAGCAAAGTAGCCTGTGTAAGGACTTTTTTGTGATCTTTGTGTGCGCTTAAATGGTGGGTGAGGTAGTGCAGGAACGTGCTGTACTTGTACCATCGATACAGAAATAAAAGGAGATGTTATCAGGGAAATTTTGAAGAGCTCATTACTGGAATTTTTGAAGCAGTCAAACGTGGTTTGGCAATGTATTAGTGACTCAGTTTCATCCCCAGTAATAAATATTACCAGTATATATAAGCAGTATTTAAAAGTGGAGTTTCACTGTTGAGACATGAGGATGTACCCCTGTACTGGGCACTGACACACCTTGAGTGTAGAATCATACAATCATTATAACTGGAAAGGTCCAGCCGTTATCCCAACATCTCCCTAACCCCTAAAGCATGGCCTTAAGTGCTATAGCTACTTGTTTTTTAAACACCTCCAGGGTTGGGGACTCCACCACCTCCCTGGTACTGGGTTCAGTTTTGGACGCCTCAATATAAGAAAGTCTTTGAGGTGCTGGAGTAAGTCTCACTGTCTACAACTACCTCAGAGGAGATTGTGGAGAGCTGGGGACTGGTTTCACAAGTAAGAAGTGACAGGACAAGAGGAGTCTGCCTCAAGTTGTACAAGGGGAACTTTATGTTGAACCTTAGGAAAAGCTTCTTCCTGGAAAGGGTCCTCAGGCCTTGGAACAGGCTGCCCAGGGAGGGCGTTGAATTGCTATCCCAGGCTGTGTTTCACAGTTGTGGAGATCTAGAGCTTAGGGACAGGATTTAGTGGTGGCCTTGGGACACAGCTGGGTTGATGGTTGGACTCTGTCATCTTCAAGGTTTTATCCAAAACAAACAATTATGTGATTGTATGTTTCTATAACTACACACACATGTGTAGTTATATACATGTACAGCCAGGACTTGCTTTCTGGCAGGTGAGCTTTGAGAATTCCTGGGACACAAACACTGTCATCTAGCGATATCACTTGTTGATCATACATTAGACTTTCTGAATAGCTTTAGCTTTATAGATGGTTTTCTCCACTACTAAAGATGTGACAGTTGTGTGCAAATCACAGCTACAGACTGGAACAGGCTGCCCAGGGTGGTTATGGAGTCTCCTTCACTGGAGACATTTAAGACCCGACTGGATGTGTTCCTGTGTGACTTGGTCTACGTGACCCTGCTCTGGCAGGGGGATTGGACTGGATGATCTTTCGAGGTCCCTTCCAATCCCTGATGATTCTATGATTCTATGATACAGAAAGCAGAGCAGGATGCTGCAGAAATGGTTGTGATTTCTAATCAGTAAGTGAAAAATAGTGCCAGGGTTTAGTGTAAAATACCAAATATAACCCTCAGAAGAGAAAGAACATGTGACTAGAACACTTACCCTTGGCTGAAATGCAACTGTGTGGACTGCTAAACTGCTTTTATTGGTACCAGCCTATTTTTTTTGCAGATATAGCTAAATGTTTATGGGCATTTACTGTAGTGTTACACTGACCTATTCCCTATATGACTTGACACAGGTTGTTATAAAAATACAATTATTTGGAGTTTTTTTTAATACCTACAAAATTGTTATGGTTATTAAAACGCAAACAGGCTGATAGACTGCGTGTAATTTAAGCTTGGGCACTCAGCCCTTCAGAGTGCACCTGCCAGTGAATAGTTCACTCCAAAGGGATCAGTTAAAGTTCAACAAATTAATTTTGCAGAAGTTGCTCATGCAGCAGTGCAACCTGCTAGTACATGATCAACTTATTGAGAGCAATTTTAGTTTGCATCACTAAACTGGGTTTCAAGAGTCATCTAAATCTCCTCTCTTTTAGCTTGTACCCGTCCCTCTTTTTCTGTCACCAGAGTCCCTTATTCAGAGATCCTCTCCAGGTTTCCTGTGGCCCATTCATATACTAGAAGGCTGCTATAAGCCCCACCCCAAGCCTTCTCCTCTTGAGATTGAACAGCACCAACTTCCTCAGCCTGTCCTCAGGGCTCCGGCCCTCTGATCATCCTCATGGCCTCCTCTGGACTTGCTCCAACAGTTTCATGTCCATCTTGTATTGGGAATTCCAGGTGAAGTTTCACAAGAGCATACTGGATGGGGAGAATTGCTTCCCTTGACCTGCTAGTTCAACTTCTTTTGATGCAGACCAGCATATGGTTGGTCTTTGGGGCTGCCCTCACACACTGCTGGCTCACAATCTGAATATTTTGTGATGTACCTGATGAGTCCAAAGCTGTCTGTCCTCCCACCTGCCCTCCTGCAAATACCCCTCTGTGACTAAAAAATTCCAAAGAATAATTTCTATTTCTCAGTAGTTGTTTAGATTAGAGGAACTGCAGCTATTTGCCTGAAACAATGGCTCATAAAACCAACCTGATCCTCTGAAATTCTTATTTTTAGTGCTGATTTGTTCTAATTTCAACATGATAACTAATTTTATATTTTTTTATTGTGCTAATGGGCTGCTACCCATATGTGGAAGCCATTTACTGCAAGCCCTAGATGGAAACACGCTTACATTTCAACTCTGGATATTTAACACTTAATAAGGTAGCCACCTGCTTTTAAAGTTATTCCAACATATTTGAATGGCCTTTACAAAGCTCGTTGTGAAGACCAGGATTATTTTTTGATCTCCTGTAATGAAACAAACAACCAAATCAATTTAAGCATGAAATAAAATTTTCAAGCCCTCTCTATTTTTCAGAAATTCAAACAACTTTCTAATAGCACCTTATAAATCACTGAGAAAGAGTTCTGTAGCTTTAAAAGCCAGGCCTGTGTATAGTAAATGTTTATTCTTCTCAATGTGACCCAGTGAAAACCTAGTGGGATCAGGGCAGGTGCTGAGCAATGGTCACCAGCCCTGTGCTGCCTGAGCTCTTCAACCCTGACCAAAGCTGTCTGAAATATTCCTGCTGAAACCTCAAACCAGTAGAAACGATTCTGTGCATCTGGTCCGCTTTGCCCCCAAATTTAGTCATGGGTCATGAACCTGCATCTGGAGAATACGAAGTACAAGCCAGAAACGGGCCAGGAGGTTTGCAAATGTGACTTAAAGCCACCTACTTACTCCTCACTTCAGAGCTGGCTGCTCAGGACTTCAAACAGCCTGAGAAGTCACCTGGCATTGCTGCAGGGAGAGAATTAGGAGTCTGTGGTGGTTTGTGGCGGGGAAGTGTTATCTTCATGTAGTGTTTCTTGTTTCTCTAGTTTTTGCTGTTTGATTTAACAATGGGTGTACAGAGCAGGAGTGTGAGATACCAACCTTGTCCACAGTATGCCAGTGAAGCTGGGGGCTGCTGAGGTAAATTTTACCTCAGGGAACAGCCAGCCTCTGGCAATTCCCCAGTGCAGTCCAGGTTAGCACATTGTTGTCCGCATAACTGCTTCACTTTTGGGGATTATCTGCAAAAAAAAAAAAAAAAATCCCAAACCTTCCCACTTCTTTCCAGTCTCATGGTAGTGTGCTGATAATGTGTGGGAACAGTTCATGGAGGAAGGGCTCCCTTTAGTTCCTTGTTTATTGGGTGAGTTGAGCTGTGCCTTGTTCCTATGGAAAGAAAGGTTTAGGACAGGCTTGGACAGGAAGGTGGAAATGCTTATGGCAGCCTTGGCTATGAACAGAAAATGTTATGCTGCCTGGCAGCTGTTCCTAGGGCAATAATCCTAATTTTATTGTTGGGTAGTGCAATACGCTTGAGGAGGGAACTTGGAGGGGGTAGTGGTCTTCTAGACCTTTACTCTTTAGGCCATTTGAAAATAAGGGTAAGAATTTAGGAAGTATTTGATGGTTAACCAGTATAATAGCAAAGAAGCAATCAGCCAGCAGAAGCTGGTAGGAAGGTATGATGCTGCCTTTGGTACCAGTTGGAGGTGCCAACATTCCAATTCTAAGTGAACTATTGTTCTGTAGCCAGGCGGGAAGTGAGGAAGGCATTTACCCCTGAGGACTCTCATCCCAGGGATGTAGCTGAGACTGTAGGCTTCTCCTACAGCAACAGATGTGGCTGTAGGAGAGCGCAGTATCAATAAGAAGACTAGAAAGCTTTCAGAATGTGGGTTCTTTTGGTAATCTTGTGTGCCCTTGCTCAGAGGGAACTCCAATGCTCTTTAGAGCATTTCTCTTTACCTACAAGCCTAACAAGTCTAAGCTCCAGCCATCTCCTACTCTGCATCTGCTAATCTTGGTGAGACACTGAGACAACTGAACATCTGTTGTATTACCCTGGGCTGTAAACAACAGGCAAAGCCATGTGTCATCTGCAGGCGCTCAAGTCCAAGTGATGGTACTAAGGAGAAGCTGGAGGAGGAAGACACTTTCAGGAGTCCTCAATGATGTTAGCAAGAATATACTGGTTTGCTGCTTTGTGTTGTTCTTTAATTTAAACTTGCTATTTTCATATGAAGTTCTGGATTTTTGTGAATTTTTGTGCTTTTTTTTTTTGGATGTTGAAATTTGCTGTGTGCTTCTGGACTGAACTGAGGCCTTTTGGAGGCAAATGAGTTATGGCAACTCATGTCTTTGTCCTGGAGATGTTAAAAAATTGTGTAGATGGGGCACTTTGGGACATTGTGACGTTGGATTGATGGTTGGACTTGATGATCTTAGATGTCTTTCACAACCTTAACGATTCCATGATTCCATATTTAGCCTTTTTGCTCTTAAAATTAAAAAGATTGAGAAAGATTGAAATCTGAGTTTTTAGAGCAGACATTACTAAACCAAGGAGGAAACTTGATTATTTTCCTGGGTTTTGGAAGAAATCTGACATGTAATAGTAAGGAATTTATTTCACTTCTGTGCATTTCTTTAACCATCTGTCAAATGGGAAAGATACTGGCTATGTTATGTCAGGTGTGGACAGGACAAATGGGCCAGGGAACAAGTGATTGTACTGGAGTATCTTTCAGTATCCTAAGCATACAAGAGTCTGTTGTCTTCTTTCATTCCCAGTGTCAACCCCATGTAGACTAATTTGAAATTAGTTTTTCGTTAGAAATATTTGAATAGGTTGGAGAGAGGTGTGGATTGATCTCATCTCCCACAAAACAAGCAATAGGATGAGAGGAAACAGACTCAAGTTCTGTCAAGGGAGGTCTAGGTTTGCCATGAAGAACAATTTATTCATTGAAAAGGTTGTCCTGTCATGGCTCAGGCTGCTCTGGACAGTGATGGAGACTCCATCCCTGGAGGGCTGCAAAACTGTGGAGATGTGAGGTGAGGGACAGCAGTTAGTGGGGACCTGACAGTGCTGGGGAAATGGTTGGACTTGATGATCTTGAAGATCTTTTCTGAACAAAATGGTTCTGAGAATCTGTGCTTTGTTGTAAACTAGCAGTGGGCTAAATATATCCTCACCGGTAAGAACTTTGTTCTTATAAGAGGAGGAACATACAAGATGCTGTAGCATAAGCTGTCACTTATTTTATTTTTAAACAACTTGTTCCTGTCTGTAATGGGGAACAAATCATCTGGAGCATTGTGACAATTTACACATTTGCAGTATATTCATCTTTCCAGAGAAGAGACAGCTTCAGCCTTTAAAGCAAGAGCACACAATGTGTAGTTACAGCCTTTAACAGTCCTCGTGTGCTGGCAGAACTGATTCTTAGGGGGCAAAAAGCCCAAAGCAAACCTAATTCTGGGCAGGGAAATTTTGGTGTGAGCTCAGCAAGCAGCAGCTCATTCTGTGATGAGACACAGACCAAAACAGGTGACCTGGTGTCCTGCTACTTGCCTTTTGGTGGCTCACAAAACATCCCCAAAGTCCATGATCAGAGTCGACAGAAGGGCTGCGGCATCCCAAGAGACATATGTCTTGTATTTTATGCCTCACTGCATCTTCCTCCGCGAGCGCCATAGGAGAGGACTCTAAGTGATATCCTGCTCGTGCTGTGTGCGCATTGCACACTCTCTCGGCACAGGAATGCTGACACAAACAGAAAAGGAGATAACTTGGAAATTCTATTGCTCCATTTATGTTATTATTGTAGTTAATGGTCTGTCAGCATTTCCATTATAAATCCCTATTTTCAGGGTTTTATAACTCAGCCGTAAAAATTCTCTCCAGGCTGAATTTGGCATATGTGTGTGTTTTCAGCCTGAGAGCACATGTGTTGTTTTTTTTTCACAAGTTGGTTTTTTTTTAAAAAAAATAGAGCTGCATTCACAATTTTTAAGATATAGAATTGCCAAAAAAAAAAAGAGGAAGACCAACAAAAAAAAAGTGATTGGTTACAGATGCTTTCTTTGCACTCATATAACTCAAAAATTGCTGAGTTATTTCAGCTGTAATTGTGGGTATGTGTAAGGTTAAAATGGTGGATTTAGTACTATTCCTTTCTTTATGGTGTCACTATTTGACAAGCAAATAGAAAACAGACCTCGATACTGTATACACTCACGTAGAAACTGACCCATGTGTAAACTGACCTCTCAAACTTGCCCCACATCTAAGCCAGATTGTTTCAATGTCAGCAAGCGTGGGGATATGGGGAGACAAAATTTTGGAGACTTTCTTTTATTTTGTTGCTTCCAGTAGGCCCTTGATTGCTGAATCCCCATCAACCAGGTGATGGCATCAATAAAAAGCTCCAGTAGATACAAATTTCTACATGCTGGGAGTCTTTGCCCATCTTGTTTCCAGAGGGACTGTCCTCTGTCTGAAACTTGCCGTACTCAAGAAGTTTCCACAAAGATGGGTGTAAACCACATGTGTTACACTGAAGCATCACAAAAGGAAAGAAACAAGGGTGAAGACCAAGATGATGTCTGAATTTTTTGCTGTCTGCACACAGACTTTTCCTCTAGATCTCCCTGTGATACCTGCAGTTTGCTGGTGCTACAACAGCAAAGACTTTACTTCAGAATCTCACTTCCCCAAATTTATTTGCTTCCGAATGAATTGATTACCTCAGCAACTGACTCAAAGTTCACAGATTTCTTTTTTTTTTTTGCTGTCCTGCATAACATTTTAGTGTATCCGAGAACGAAACATCACATGCCTCCTTACCAAGAATTAAGCATCTTTCACACCAAGAGAAACTGGAACAACTCTATACTGTAGTTATTCTGCTGTTGTACTTTGACTCTCTCTAAGCCCAGCAATGGTGTCTATAAAAGTGTCTAAAATTACAATTAAGCGGAAGTATAATCGGATTCGATTTCTTATCTTTTTTTGCATCTTATGAGATGGATCTTTTTGTAAGTGTTTGATTCTGTAATATAGAAATATTTTTTCCACAATGTTTTTAACATCTTGTGATATATAACATCCCATCATATCTTAAACATTCCTTTACATCAGTATGAAAGGTCATGTACTCAGGCTGTTTTTCATTTCATGAACATCTGGGCTTATGAGATTAACAGAGCAGTACACCGTTGCCTTCTTTTTGGGTCTCTTTTATTAATAACTTGTGAATAACACTTGTCTTCTACCATGTGGATTGTACTTCCGTTGGGGCAATTTCCTCAGTATCTTAATGGCTGTTAGTTAACCCCTTACTCACAACTGCTGTGGTAACTGGCTGAAATGCTTCTCTTTATCTGCTCAAATATACAGTTCTGTATGTTTCCATGAGGTGGGAACAGCTCATTTGCCCAAATACAGGCATCTAGCACCATTTTACATGTTGTAAGGTCTCGTACCTGGTCTCCAGGTGTTGCTCTGGAGAATCGTAGCACAGTTTAATGTGGAATGGACCTCAAAGATCATCTAGTCCACAGGCAGGGACACTTCTCACCCGACCAGGTTGCCCAGAGCCCCATTCAACATGGCTTTGGACACTAGCCCAAACTTCCCTGGGCAACCTGTTCCAGTGCCTCAGCACCCTCACAGGGAGGAATTTCTTCCTAAGGTCTTCTGTGGGTCCTTGGTTATACCTACCAGGGTTGAGCAGATGTCTCTGATCCCGTAAGGTGTTTTCAGTATCACCAAATGCTAGAAACTTTATTTCTGTATTTGTCATGAGCATGGTCAGATACCGATCTCTTCCCATGGTGCAGTGGGAGAGCCACATGATTCCTGGTTAGGAAAACCTTGCAGCAGGAGTTAGAACCATCCAAAATGTATACCAGTAATTCAGCACACTTTCAGATTGTGCCTGCATGCCTTTTCTTGTTATCCCTCAGATTATTAACTACCGTTGCTCTCCTCGTTTCCTCTGTGCAGCCACTTTTGCAGCTCTTGTGTTTACAAACCAATAAGCATTTAAGTCTCAGAGTCCACAGGCACATCCTAATTGGAGTGTTTGCCTATGGAAAAGGCAGTAACAACACTCAGTGACCTCATTGTTTATGGTCTCCTGCATTTCCTCCTGCTTCAGTTCAGTCAACACTTGGGCAAACTTGTTGAGGATTTATATTGATTTTTTTTGCACAGAAAATTTATGGTGAGGCAGGGGGAAATCTCAGTAATTCTAGCTTACTTCTAATGGAGTTTATCTGTTAGAGTTGGTTCTAAACGTGTGGGCAAAAATAGAGAACTCAGACTTGGAGATGAAAAGTCTCTTTATTATGTTCCCAGACCTGTAAGCTCATATTTCTCTCTTTTGTTTGTGTATTTACTGTGGTTTTTGTACTGGATTGTATCTACCAGAGTATTTTCGTGGGCTTTGGCCACAAGATGGCACCTGATTTCATGATCTTCTGTTAAAACACCACTTTTTTTTTTCCTGTCTTGATGGAGTGATGCCCAGTTTTCTTGCGGCAAATTATAACCTACTTTCCTTATGCCTGCAGGAGCAAATGCAGTATGATTTTCCATGGCATTCTTGCTTCCTAATAGTTGGACCTGCCTGCAGAGGTGATGGGTGATGAGTGACACTTGTGGTGAATCCTCTGCTCTGTAGCCCTTATCCTCCACTCTCCCATGGTGTAACTGCTGCATCTGTAGTAGTTGCCTGGTAAATGCAAACTGACACAAAAGCTCCAGCTCATTTCATTTGTGAAGTTATCCAAAATCCCTTGAAGTTTGAAAAAGGGCAACTTCGACTGGAAAGGAAACTTTGACTGGGCCCCTGCCTACTGAAAAATATCCTACAATTCCTTAATTCTAAGTAAAATTATGGCTGATGCATTTCCTTCTTATTCCTGCTCCAGGGCATCTCCCAAGTACAACCTGTTCTTGGGGAAGGAGGAACAGTCAGATCTGGAGGATGAGCAGGTGATGTAGCAGATGCTTCTGAGCAGCCTGGGAATTCTGCCTCTGCAATTGCAGGAGAAATGGGATATAAGGTTTATCAGGGGATCAAACCTACAGTAAACCCCAAAAACCAGTTATTGGTAGCTCACCGAATGGAGCATGGAGTAAGGTTGGATCTTAATTTGTGAAGGGAAAACTAAATGATTCATATGAGTTTGGCTTGTTGGAAAGCAAATGTTTCAGTGCAGCTCACCAGTATGTAGTTAATAAGCTGTTAGGAAACTACTGGGTGATGTGGAATAAGGCGATTTCCCTCTTTCCAAGTAATTTTAGCAAATAGTTATTAGTTGCTCAAGAGTAGTTTCTCCCAACAGGCCTTCCAGCAACTTAAGAAAGCAAAAAGTGTTAATGGAAGTATAAGACATTAGAGAGACTCCCAGTGCCTGACCTACTGGGCACTTTCTATGTTCTTAAACCATGAGCTGCTTGTCCTCATCACTAATCAATGGCATTGACACTGGTTTTGTGTTTGGAATCGTGTGTAAAAACTCTTTCATTCATGGTTTCACATACCACTCGCCACTGGACAAACACAGAAACTCTCTGCTCACAACAGAATATTGAATGTGAGACTGTAGACACCAGGTAGCTCAGATCTGTTGTTACTGCTGAAGTGATGGATCCAGAAAATTGAGAGATTTACCTCTGCAGTCTGGTAACTCTGTATGAAATGGAGATTAAATGGTAGATGCTCACAAGAGAGAGGTAAGCACCAGGCAAAGTGATAAAAGCTGGAACAGTGAAAAGGATTGTAAAAGAAGCTCAGCAAGAAGTGGAACAATTCATCACTGCCTCTGTATTGATGTATCTCATTGTTGGATTTTCCAAAGGAAGTTTTTCTCTGTTTGGGGCAAAGACAAAGGCTCTGTGCTGTGGGTTCCTGCTGCTGGTGAGAACTGAAGTTGTAGGTGGTGGGATACACTGCTAAGCTCTCTCTCTAATGGAGGAGAGGTAACTGCTTTTTTAAAAAATAAAAATCTTTTATTTCTCTGCCACTACCTCTCAGTCCAGTCACACATGACTGAAACTGGCATGTGGGGGATGTTTGTGGAAGGGACAGACAGGCACTGTATGATCAAGAACTGAGCTAAACCCTCTGTTTCTCAAATGACATTTTAATACAAGCTCTGATAACTTTACTGTGTGGCTCTGTATATAGATGTTCACCCTGGCATCTCAGAGATTTGTCTCTATACCTACAACATTCCTGGGAAGCCAGGAGAGACTGCTGTCTGATTTTTTCATTTGAACACAGACATTTTTATCAAGATGATGCTATTTGAGTGTATAATTCCTAACAGTAACCTAAGACTCTGTAAAAACAGTCCCCTGAAGGATCTGGATCCAAGCAGTTGGCCAAGATTGCACTGAAATTGCATAGCAAAGCAATGACTTCCCCATGTGCTAGTGAGCTCTGGTCAGCAGGCCACTGTCCTCTGGATGGAGACAGATCCTACAGCTCTGCAGCCTGTGGTGGGAAGGAGGTTGGTGCCAACCCCAGCTGTACCAACGAGGTGGTGAGCCCCTTTTCAGGCTAACAGAGCAGGGCTCGTTTAATATGCTAATTTTGTGTGAAGTACAGTGCTTCCACAAACAGTCTTCCTAGGAAACTAATGGGGCTGTATGAAGAGCTGTCCCATTTTCCGCAGGTTATTGCTGAATCCAGGAGAGGATGTTTGGAGAAGTCGGTTTGCACAGGTCCATTCTGTGTGAGCCTCCCTTCAGCTCTGTGTGGTTTGAATCAAGAAGAATCTGCTGTTAGCAGAATTTGCTCTTGTGGTGAGACTTCACTTGAAGATCTCAGTGGTACATGGTGGTGAATTGACTCGGGTGACAAATGCTGCCTCTTGGTGCACTTGATGGTAGCACGTCTCTGTTCCATGTGAATGTTCAAGAGCAGAATGTCAAGCAACAAACAGCTAGTCTGGAAAATATTCCAGCTCATGATTTACTTTTGAAAAGCACTGAGGGGCTGTCTTTGCTATGAAGAAGTTTCAAACTCTTACATTGCAGGTCCTAAGGAAGGAGATTACTGTAACAGCAAGGAGCCATCCAGCGACACCTCCATTTTCAGCTTCCCACATCTGGTTAAGTGCATTGTGACATCTTTGCTGTTACATATGAATCATTAGCTATTGGCGGTGGCCAGTAGGACAAAGAGACAGCCATTTTCATATGCTTGTCATTATTCTTATGTAGAAAGGGGGTAATATTTTTGTAAATAGATAGACCATGTGAGTGCTTGTGTTGCATCTGTGAGACCACGCCTGGAGTATTGTGTCCAGTTCTGGGCTCCTCAGTTCAAGAGCTGCTGGAGAGGGTCCANTTGCCCACCGATCTCCAGGTTCTTTGCAAATCAGTTGTTCAATGAGACAGCTAAAAGAATAAGGGGAAATGTAAGATCAGGTTCCATTGATTTGATGAATCCAGAGAGAAGCACCTATTCCTTTCCTGCTGAGCACTACAGGAAAGAAGTTCCACTTCTTATGCACTTGAAACATTAAATGGATTTATCCACAGTTTATCCATACTCCTCTTTTTCAGCTGATATGCTCAAATGGAATTTATTTGGCAAATATGCTTGTTCAGCAAAGCTGGAGCCTTCACCTAAACAGCTTTTCCCAATCTAAGCGGGACAGTAAGTGGAGAAGGAAATTTTTACTCTCCAGTGTGGCTCAGTAAAAGCTCTGGCAGACTCCTGTGTGACTTTTCCTGTGTCAGATTGGGGAAAAACTTTTATACCTTCAAGTTCTCGCTTCTGTATTTCAGTCCAAGCCCTGGATATCATTCTGTGTCACCTGCCAGCTTTCCCTTTGATGCACCATTGTATGATCCAGTGAGCTCTGAATTTTTGCTTTGTCCTTTCACCTGCTCCTGTTTCAACAGCTTGAACGGGCAACACAGCAGACAAGCAGCTTTCTGGAAAGGCTTGAACTTCAGGAAGCTGTGGTGCTGCTCAGCAGGTACAGTGGCTTGACAAGGCCACATTACTCCAGGGTCTGAAGGTACACCCTTGGTGTAGGTTGTGTTTTTTGCTAAGTTTTGTGAAGACAGAGCAAATCTTAGCCTTTAGATAAGAAGAAATGAAGGCTTTGGGGCTGTCTGATACATGGGATAAACTTCTTTGCCTCGGTGATGTTAGGTCTGAGTTTGTTCAAGGGATAAGGAGGCAGCTGCTTGGTGCTATTTCTAGAAGGAGTGTTTTCCACTGAGCCTGTGATTCCATAGCAGTTTAAGCCGAAATAAATTGTCTTGTGGTCTAGTGCTACTGGTAAGCTATCAGTACACATTCCCACCTTCCATCTCTTCCCCTTTGCCTTTTGTGTTGGCAGTTGAAGCAGGACTGTTCCCCTGCATACAGTGGTGGGAAGGAAGGGCAGAAGTGCTGTGTTTCTGTAACACTCAAGAAGCTCAGCCACCACCTGATGAAAATTTGGGGTATTTGTGGCCTGCCTGGATCAAATCCACACATCCAAACCTCAGTGCTGGTGCATTTACAAAGATGGAGAGTGGGGAAGATACTGTTGAGTATTTTTAACTAGTTCTGTCACTAATTTAACACCCTTTCTGGTCTCTGGCAAAACACCTGAATCTGTGGATGTCCAAAGTGTACAGTGGGACCATCAGTACATTTGATCCCATAGGAACTTGCATGGTGCCACTTCACGTGGACCAAGACATTTGAGATCTTTGGACAGAAGGTACTTCTGTAAACCACTATAATTAGAATTGTTTTAGTTTATGTAGGTTTGTACGTGACGATCCATGAGATTTAATATAGTAAAATAAACTGATATGAGGAGCCCAGGCCAAGTACTTCTGCTGGTCTCAACTTTGGAGTTTAACAGAGACTAAACTCCAGACTCGGCTCTGTGACCCTCATGAGAAAAAAAAAAGAAGACGGGTTACCATGAATGACAATACCCAGAAAAATGGTTTGGTTTCCTGTGTAACTGTCTGTGCCTTTGCACATGTGCAGGCAGGGAGTTTCCATGGGCAGCATGGTTGGAAGCCTGTTTCCTCTTCTTCCTGCATGTGGAGTGACAGTCTAGGAGTGAAGGAGACCAGGTTGACAAAGAGCTGAGTATTATCCTGAGGAGAAATGAGTTAACCCATCACTGCAAACACTGTGTTGGCAGGTTTTAGTGCAATTAGCTCCACAAATACCAAGACATGCAGTCTGCAACCAGACTAAAAGGTCTCCTAAACAATTAAGGGACCACGGCCCCATGGACCCCTGTCATGCACATTAATGTCACTGGCCTTAGCCAAGGCTCTGTCTGTGCTTTGATGCCAGGGGAATCCAAAGCTTGACGGCCCCATAAACTTCCTGCCAGTTTTGGTCCCAACTCCCACGACTGCTTGGCATTTTATTTACTGCACCTCATAACATTTAGTCAATAAACACGTACAGGTTGCAGAGAAGGTCTAGTGTGAGCTTAATTACCTCAACTCCCTGCCTTCTCCTTTGTTATGTACATCATGGATACTTGACAGCATTAACATTCCTGGAATTGTATCTACCATCCTTTGTAAAAGACTTGAATACGAGGCATTAGTTCAGGCTCGTGGGGCATTTGTGTCTCCAACAACAGCTTAATTATGGACATTGTTTACTAATCAGTATTAAATTGACAGACTATGAGGGCTAATCTGGAGATTAACACAATAGCTTGTTTTCATTTTGTTCTTCTAGCAGTTTATTGAATGCAAGATTTAAAACAAGACCCTTTTGTGAGCTTTGCCTTCCCCATCGCAGCTTGGATTGTGTGTAAAGAGTGGGAGCACAAGTATTTGGCTGAATATATAAGAATAATCGTTAAAATCTCGTATATGGCATGGGATGCTGCTGGATGTAAAAGTAATCTTTTCTGTAGGATCACCAGTTCACAATCTACAGGCTCTATGAAACTTTCTTACTGTTGGTTCTGTTTACAGGCTGTGCATCACAGTATCATCACTCAAACAGGTACAGACCCCAATACATAATTTGTGTGGTGAGAAGCTCTGATGTCACTGTGTGCACAGTTACTCAGGATAAGCTGGGCCATCTGGTTTGCCCATACAGATTCTTAAGCTCCCTGGTAGTTTTGATTTGCCTGTCAATGATTTGCATCCTTAAATGCTGCCCAGAAGCTGAGTCTCTGTTCCATGCAGGCAGGTGCCCGTTTGGTTATGAGAAATATAAGGGGTCATTTAGGGAAGAGCAAACATCATAAGAGTCTTACTCACGTTGTGTGTCTGATCTTGTCTGATGGTAGCACTTGTGATTTACAGTAACAACAGGGATCTGCCACATCACGTTGCTAACATACCGCTGTCTACATTCAATTCTGATTGCTCAGGCTGCTGAAAATACTTTGGGTTTATAGTCTGGGAAACTTTGCTTAATGATGGATTAGTGAGCTGATTAAGTATAAATGAATGAAAACTCACTTAGAGGTAATGGGATAATCTTTTCCTGTTCTTTATTTTCTCAGAGAGTGATGTTGAGTAGGAGGCAGTGATGCCACACTGTACTTCACAGCACAGCTGAGATAAAACAACCAGAAACATGTGAAAGGTCTGTGACTCACCTCAGTCTCAGCCACAGCAGTTCTCATACACGGCAGCAAGAAAAGATGACCAACATTTCTACACTGAAACACCCAGCAGAGTGTCTCTGAAGTCAATGAGTGCTCTTCTGGTCCGTGTACTCCTCATATTAGCAGCAATTAGTAAAAAAACCCTAATCTTTTTTTTTTTTTGCATTGGAGCCACGTGGTATAATCCAGCCTGTCAGAAGGATAAGTCAGTATTTCTGAGCTCACTTACATTTAATGTAAACAATAAAGGGCTAATTCAATAAAATGGCTTTAACCCATCAAAATTTACTTTTGTGAGCTGCACTGTAGGAGCCCACATGGTGTGTCATGCATGTGGAAATCTTCAACCCTGCCCATTTGGAGAACAGCTGACAATGCATATGTACCAGCCCTATGAGGAGGCAGCTGCAAAATTTTGTCCCTGTTTTTTGGGGGTTGTATGCCCTCATTTTTCGAGAACTTGCTTGTCAAATATGATATAACAGATTTTCTGATGTATTTACAGGTCTTATTAAAAAAAAAACAAAGGAAGAAAAGATAAAAACAAAGATATATTAGCTGGGACAAAAAATAACTGACTTTTTATTGCCCTTTTTTGATATTTAAGATTCTTCAGAGCAGTGTAGTTTTCAGGAAATACTGAATATTTCTACTGCTCTGTATCCTAGAAAAAAAATAAATTACAAGAATGCTGGCGAAAATTAAGGCATCCAAATGCATTAGTTTGCTTCTGAAAAATCTGAGCTAGAAGCTTCAAAACATTTTAGCTTGCAGACCCTGAAAATTCACCCTAAGGAGGTGCAGACTCTTGCACAGTGAGTTTAAGACTGTGACAAATAAGCTGCCTTTACTGTTATGCAGCTGACTCCTTTAAAATTGCCTGCTGATCGCATGCTGAAAGTTAGTGATGTAGAAGATTGGTTATTGTAGTGAAGTTTTGTTTTCTGGTGCTTATTTAGTCAGAGGGCTTTTCTTCTATAGAGGAGCAACAGCAGAGTTTTAGAAATGGATTCGTAGCCGTTTCATCCTTGTGACTGTATGTCCATAAACCACATGCACAAAGGCTCACACTCTACTGTCTTGATCCACCTTTTCTGCAGTTGCTCAAATAAAAGTCCTTTTTAAGCAACAGCCTTGAAAGGGTGAGCACTAGAACATTTTCATGGGACTCTCAGGAAGCTGATAAAGTTTGCTGGTTAATCCAATAAAGCTCAGTCTGTTGCATCAGACCACATCAGTCAGATCAGTTTACACTCCAGCTTTTAAAGTGGGTCTTTGTTTATATTCTTAAAGAAGTACCTGCTACCTGTACACAGGCTCTCAGGGCAGAAGAGACCACCCCACTGATCATCTATTTCCAACCCCCTGTTTCCGTAGGCCACACGGTGTTTTCTGGAAGATTAAAGCATTAAATTGGAGCTGTATCTGGTCTTGCTTAAAATTAAGGAGAACAAAATTGGCCAAACCCTATACTAAGATATTCTGATTTTAGCCAGCTACTCTTAACAGATGTCTTGTCTGTGTACAGAGACAGTGTTGCATCTCTGCATAGACATATTCCAATGAAATAAACTGTTTTGTTCCACATCATCTTAAAGGTTTTTGTCTGCCCATTGCCTCTTGAATCCTTACTGCTTTCTGAGTCCCATTCTGCTGGCCAAACCTACATTTTTATGTTTCAATAGGTGTTAAAATGGCCAAGTGATAGATCCAGGATAATACAGTTTTTCTTTCTATCTGTTTCTTTCTATCAGACAGAAGTTTTCAAAGCTGGTTATCTCACACCGTGATGTCAACTGAATAGACTCACATTCCTGCTCACTTAGACCTTTGTGGGCTTTCAGGCTTGTGTGTTTCTGTACCATCTGGGCCAGCCTAACACAGGTAACACAAATATAAGTAGTTGTAAGATTGTGTAGAGAGGCAGCTTGCAGAAGGCAAAACTGTTGATTATTACTCACTTTTTCTTAGGGTCAAGATATGCGAGCATTAGGCTCTTTTTATAATATAGGGAGAAATCTTTAGAGAGTAATTCAGGCCATCTAAATTTTGATTTTCCTCCTCTCCTTTTAGGAAATCTGAGGATAAAGTTATATGATACAGTTTGGCGGATCTAATATCTTGCCCTTTTATTGAAAGAGGTAGTTCTGCTCCTCTCTACTTCCACCATAAACTCCTGCTGTCCTTTTCTGTCAGCTAAGTATCTGTTGGGTGTAATTGCACCCTAACGCAGCTCACTGTACAGGTAGATGAGCACAAAATGTTGCATGAGAGAGAGAAGGCAAAGGCATGAACTGTCCTTTTCAGTGACGGTTTACTATTAGATTGGCTCAGAGGTCCCATTTAACCATGTATTGAAACTGCAGGTCTGAGCTGCTAATCTGATGCCTGATGTCTTCAGGAGGAAGGCTGATCTCTTGCTGTCTGAGCTGTAGTTTTGTAACATGCAGCAAAGGAGCTGGTGACACATTGTTAGGCCAGATAATGCCTTGAATCACAGTGCTGTTTGCTGATTGAACCTTTGCCCAATTACATACACATTGAGGCATTTCTGACATGATTACCCCATTTTCAACCTCCACTTACACAGTTTGATAAGAGATTCTTAGCCTGTCTCCCAGGAGGCTGTTAACCCTCTGTGTGAGACCAAAACTCTGTTCTATGGAAAAGTTTTTCCTCTGCTCAACAAAGACAGATTTCTCCTCCGTCACTGCTTGCTTCATGAGCTAAATTTTCACTTACTGCTTTTTTCCTTGCTTCCAAGGAGTTCTGAAAAAAGTGCTGGGATGGGATGTGGTAACCAAAGAAGGACTCTTCCTGAACTTGGATTCTTCTGTGTCCATTGTAATGTGTTCTTTATTCCTGGAAAACAAGTGGCTTTTCTATTGCTTGTCTTTTGTCTCTTGCAGATCATCTTCATCAGTTTCCTTCATGGAGCTCTCAGACAGGACTGTCGATTTGCTTTGGCAATTTGAGAGTTGAGTCTTTGACCTCTGAAGTCTGCTTTGAGCCAGCGGCAGTTCTCAATTGGTTCCTCCAGCTTGTTCATGTGAGACTATCTCTTTATACGTCTGCAATGTCAGGTACAATTAAATATACCCAGAGGTAAAGACTTCAGGCCTCTTCCTTGCTGTGACATGTTTTCAGTCATCTTTTGTTTCCCTGTCTATACTTTTTATGTGATTCCTCTGGGAGATTGTGAGAGAGTCCCTGTGGAGTAGTTTGGACCTGTCTGTTGAGGAAAGATGTTTGTTTTAGCCACAAACTTTTATCTTCCCCCTGAACTATTACCCTGTACTTCACACAGTATCACAGTATCATAAAGACAAAATTATGTCACTCTTGAGGGAGGAACTGAAATTTGGCACATCCAGTATAGTGACACGGAGCTGATGACCCTCTGTCCATCTGTGTTGCTGATGGGAAGCTGCACTACAAGTCAAAACCTCAAGCTCAACTCTGGGAATATTCTCAGAAATTCCATCACCAGAAACTTACTTTTCACAGTTTGTACTCCCTTGGTACCATTCCCTCTTAAAGGGTTATAAAGAAGCTGAGGAAATCAAAGTCAGATCCTACAACACAGCTGCACCTGATGCAGACTACTCAAGAACCCTAAAAGCAGCTACACTAACCCCAAAAGACCCCGAGGATGTGCTTTACCCAGTCCCAAATGTGATACTGATGACAGGGTCATGGGGGAACTCAGGACTACCTCATAGTGGCTGTTTGTGTGTTCACTGTCAGGAGTCAGGGGCTGACAGCTTGTTTTCTGGTGATCAGGCCCACATACTTTTGTATTCTCAAACCTCTGTGCCCAGATGGAGTCAAACCTCTTTAAATTGCTGCCAGTCACAGAGACATAAAAAGCCATTGGGCTTTTTTATTGGACTTTCCTACCAGAGCTCCACCTCCTGCTTCAGCAAAGGAAGCATTAAGAGAGGAAGGGAACCGGCCTCCCTTAATTAGAGACTACTCTTCTGCTTTTCCCAGTGTTGGTAATTACTATGCATCAATAACTCCAACTTGCCTCAGATGCTGCTGCTCAGTGAGCTAATGAGGGAGCGAGAATGTGCTGCAGGAAGAGGCTATCCTGAGCAGTTTGAAGTTGTGTAGGGGAGAGTTTACTTAGCTCTAAAAATGGATTTGAAGTCTGTGATGTCACAGTAATAGTGATGGGTGCTCTTGGGACACTGAGTGAGTTACCTTTTCATGTAACTCCGTACGCTACTAATGCTGCATTTAACTACTACACATTGCAGCACATGCTTGTCTTTGCCTTTGAGCAGAAGGAGGTCTGTTCCCATTCTTCATTTGTGTGCAGATGACCTGCTCCACCTCATTAGCTCTGCCATGCTGCTTGGTGTGCTGGCAAGGATGATCCTGAAGGATTCACCCATCTGAAAGGGATGAAGAGCGGCAGCCCGGACAAAGCTGCCATCTCTGCTTCCTGCTTGGGAATCGATTCGATGAGGGTGGAGAAACACACAGGGATGCAAAGCAGCAATAAGCTCCTGTCTCCCTTGTAGCCATTCAGTGAAATGAATCAGAGTTTTTAAATTGCGTCCATGTCTATAATATTAAACCCTATTTTGTAATCAGCAGGTCAGGTCCTGGTTTGAGTTAAACAGCCCTCATCTGGGGAACTGACCTTACTGTCCCCACGACATTTGCAAATGCCAGCTGCTGAGTTATTTTAGATGTTTTCTCAAGAACACAGCACACAGCTAGATCCTATGAGCAGCCCCCTGAAGGAAATATAAAGCAAAGTGGTGTCCCCTTTAGTTTTCTAGACTTATAAATCAGAAAGACTTTTGATTCTTAAAACTCCTCCTCTACAACTGGATGAAAAGTCCCTCTTTGCTAAAAGTTAATATAAATAACAACCTAACCAGCACAATAACATTTTGTTGGAATTCTGATCTGCCTCAGCACTCAAAATACTGATATGTAAATAGGTTGTTATTAGAATTCAAAACACTTAAACAAATTTTACGAGGTATTGTGGTTTAAATGGACAGATCAAGTCTCTTCTGACACTACTGTGCTTTGACTAAGTGTTCAAAGGTCCTGCAATATTTTCCTGAGGCAGGAATATTATAAAATGTGTCCTTAAATGAAAAATATTCATAGAAACCTAAATTAGCTAAAGATCAACATCTGTTACAATTTATTTGGGCTCACTTGGTACAATTAGAAAGGAGAAACAGACATTTGTAGAGATCCAGAACACCAAGGCAGGGCAAAATGGTCTTCTCTTGTGTGTAAAGCAGTTGTTAAAGTCTTGGACAGAGAGATTTGTTCCGGGAATGCTGTTGGCATAGTGATAACTATCAAACTGAATGGAGTCTTGGAAAGAATAACACTTGATAACAGCTGTGTTTGCATTACACATTTTTAGAGTTCAGTTCAGAGCAGTTCTGCACCATATATGTAGATTTTTTTAGGCAGAATTTGCATACAGAAAGCATGGAATGCTCTTTACTGAGTAAATTGTTTGCTTCTGCTATTTATTACAGTCATCTCCCCACCCTCCATCCCCTGGGCACATGTGGCTGCGAGGATTTGAGTTAGTAGAGAAAACAGGTGTGCCTGCTTAGACGAGCAGAAAGCATGTATTCACAGGAAAAGTAGGATTTTTGTTTTGAATGAGATGTATAACGCAGTCCTCCCTCTGGGTCCTTCTAAACTGCCTTTCTGGCAAGAATGAATGAAGGCACGGATACCACAACCAGTATTTCCCTCATCTAACAGAGAAGTTTTAATTCAGTCCTTATTAGGCAAGAGATTTAAGGTCAGTGTTAAGTCAGGAACATTGTTATATGAGGCTTACTGTTTCCTCTAATGCTGTACTCTTTCCTCAGGGGAGGAGAGGTTCCTCTAGATGGTACCTCAGATCACCTGTGCTCTGAGCCATCTTTGCTTTAGAGAGACCAGCAAGGAAGCTGCACGGTGAGGGTGACGGAGCACTGGAACAGGCTGCCCAGGGGGGTTGTGGAGTCTCAGTCACTGGAGATATTCAAGACCCGACTGGACGGGTTCCTGTGTGACTTGGTTTAGGTGATCCTGCTGTTGCAGGCGGATTGGACTAGATGATCTTTCGAGGTCCCTTCCAATCCGTAATGATTCTATGATTCTATGATTCTATGATAAGACTGAATGGGTCCAATACCTCCATGCAAGTCAAAATGGCCCTCTCCATCCTCCGCCTTGCCCTTCTTCCCAGCTTCATTTGTTGCAGCAGCTCTTGTGCTTTTCTGGTTGCGGAGTAAAAGCTAACCAATGTGCCAATCTGGAAGAAATGAACCTTTATTCAGGTGGAACAAAACTTTCCTGCAGGCTAAACAAACAGCACTGGGAATCCCAGGGAACACATAAGGAATCTCAGTTGCAGAAGGATTGTTTTCAAAACGCCCAAAGATCACAGCACAGCACCCCACAGCCTGGGAGTCTCACCTCATGTTATTCCTATTGGCAAGAGAATTCTGGGTATATGGCCTCTTTGTTGTTCTGGCAGTGGTGTTTTGCCTCGAGCCTCAAAGCAACTGAAGGTGAAGCTCCCTGAGCTCCCCAAACCCTACCTGCCTCCCTGCTCCCAGGGCAGCATAACCTGAATGTGTTGGAATTTGGCTGAAACTGCTACTAATACTCTTTATCCATGTTGGATCATAAACTACACAGTGATTTAGAATCTAGGATGCAGCTACTGGCTCACAGAATCATTTAGGTTGAAAGAGGCTTTTAAAAACATCAAGTCCAACCATTAACCCAGCTATCCCAAGGCCACTGCTAAATCCTGTCTCTGAGCTCTAGATCTCCACAATGGAATTTCTCAAAGGTACTATGACCAGCTAATTTCACCCAAGACACTGGTAAAGGGATAATTTTTCTTTCCTTATAAGGGAGAGTTACAATGAGTAATAGCAGACATAATCAATTCTTTTGGTATTTTTACTTTTCTAATGATGATTTGAGTTTCTGAGAGTCTTTGAGAAGAGATTTTTCTTCCTTCTTCATTTGTTGTGCAAAGAAAAAGTATCTTGGCAATCGATTTTCTTACAGGCTAGCCAGGAGAGTGAGTGGTGAAAGACACAATTCTGCTGTGGCTGTGCCACCTGTGTAAAATCTATGTTCATGGTTTAACTCCTGGTCACTGTTTGTAGATCTCTCAGGTTTCTGGCTTGCGGTCTTCAGCAATTGAAAAGGCTGCCAGTCCCCCCACCGCCCACCCAACCACTGAGCTGCAGTCATGGGTCCACAGCCACTGACAGCTCAATACAGAAGAAGAGAATGCAAGTAATGGAAACAACTGATATGAGTCAGTGATGCTGCAGCAACAGGTACAGAAAATCCCCAGACCAATGGGAAGTTGTCTGTATGCCCAGTGTCACCACCATCAGAAGTGCAGAAAGCACTGGTCTTCTGAACCAGAATATTGTCAAGAGTAAAGCTGGTTTTGCTTAGCTTAAAACTGTTTAAATTGTGACAGCCAAGTGGAAACCATCAGAATACATGAATGAACCTGCATCTGATTCTCCTGCAGTAGAATCATAGAATCATAGAATCATTA